>JAADXI010001178.1:0-10754 GCA_023337615.1 Pythium brachiatum | reverse complement strand
GTTCTACGGAGAAGACATCGAGAACTTGGTGGATGAAGACACGGTGGGTCTCCCACTGGAGCTTCTGTTCGCTGACGAGAAGGAGCTGGAGATGCTGGAGCCGCTGCCTGTCGATGACGCCTGTGTTGTCGATATCTGTGAATGGCGGCTTCTGGCAGAGTGCTTGGCGTAGTAGATAGTATAATATTGCAACAAGATCACTGCGTAAACGACTTCCTAAATGAGCATATCGTCATCGTCGTCATCACCTGTGACAGTAGCGAGGCCCTGTGCGTGATACAGGTCCGCAATCTACACCACACAAACCACGATGTCAGTCTCAACAGCAATACACACTGCGTAAACCATTGACTCACCTGTGACGACGTAGTCGCTTGCGTTGTGTTCTTGTCCTCACGAATGCGAATGAAGCGCGGGAACCGGAGGGAAATGCCCTTGTCTTTCGCCACCTGGCCAATCGCGGCCGTGTACTTTGGCGAAATCGACAAATCTGCACCAAGAATCTCCCACACAACGCTTGGTTCGAACCACACGTCCGGCTTCATGGCATCAGTGACGGCGTAATCGCGATGCGGCTTGTCGATGACCTTCGCCTCCAGCAGAGCGTGGAAATCCTTGAGCCGCTCGTCGCTCAGACCAGTGCCAAGCTTTGTGATCGGCTGGAACATCTCGGTCTCGGGATCGTAACACGCCAGCAAGTACGCGCCGTACACTCCTGTGCGCTTGCCACGGCCATGGAACGCACCGATTGGCACGAGGTCCGTCGAATCGCCAATGCCGTCCAAGTAGTCCTTCTTGAGCTTGAGCCATTTGTGAGACCGGTTCGCAGGCTCATACGTGGCTTCCTTCTCGAGCGTCTTGACCATCAAACCCTCACAGTTCTCTCTCACTGCCTCCTCCAGGAACGTGCGCACCTTGTCCACAGCCACCTCCATGGCTTCGGCATCATCAGCGCCTGGCATCACGCCGTCCACATCCATCGACGTAGCGAACTCGAACGAGCCATTCTCCACCTCAAACTGTTCGGCCAGCAGCTCACGACGCTTGCCGAGCGATTCCTGTAGCAGTGACTCGCCGTTGAGGAAGAGCAGATCGAATGCGTAGATGCACACGGGCACCTTGATATCCTCCACCTTGACGTTCTTTCGCGATCGCGTACTCAGCACTTGGAACGGCAGTCGCTTGTTCGACGCCTTGTCCACTGCGACAACTTCTGCATCGACAATACAGCTCTTGATTCCGCCCTTCTTGGCCGCCTTCGCAATCATGAGCTTCACGTCCGGGAATCGTTCCGTGGAGTTTTCAAAGTTGCGTGAGAAGATTGCGATCTCGCCGTTCGGAAGGATGTGGATCTGTGCGCGCTCGCCGTCGTACTTGTATTCACACGTGAACGGCACGCCCTGGAAGCGATCAAACACCATCGCGTACGCCTTCGTTGGACGCGCCAACATCGGAGAGACCGGAGTACCCGGTGTCAACACACACCGTTCAGCCACCTGCGCAAAGTCCGCCACATTCAGCAGAGGCCGCGTCTCCACGAGATCTTGCACCTCTTGGAACGCCTGAACCAGCGCGTTGTAGCTGGGGCACTCAGCAAATGCCTTCTTCACGAACGCTAGCGCCTTCTCCTGCTTCTCCTTGTCCTTGGCGTCCTTCTCCAGCATGAACGCGTACGTGAGGCCCATGAGGATCGACTTTTCGGCCAAACCAATGCGCAGTTTGCCCTGCAGACCGCGGATAATGTACTTAGCCGCCTCGGCCGCCTGCTCGCTCTTCTGACCCCCATTCGCCTTCTTGTCCTTCTCGCACTTGACCAACAGGTTCTTGATGATCGAGCACTTCTGCTGCTGCGAGTTGTTGCCCGTCATCTTGGCGATCTTGACAAACTGGTTGTACACGTCCGGCACGCTGAGCACGCTAGGCTTGGCCGCAGTAGCCGGCTTGATAGCTGCGAACGACAGAGTGTTCTGCTTGGAGCGAGCGTTCTGTGCGACCTTGCCCAGATCGCCTTCCTTCTGGTACATGTCCTTGATGAACTTGGGGTTCGTGCCCGTCGCCTCGCCGATCGCCTTCATGAGAATAGCATCACCGATGCCAATCTTGAGGTTCTCAAACGGCGGTGCGAGGTCCGTACACACACACAGGTAGATACACGCGAGCAGATCCTGCGGGGCCTTGCGCAGCACCTCGCGGAAGAAGTTCATGAGCATTTCCTGGATCACGAGACGACTGGACGAGCTCTCAATCTTGCTGAACAGCGCGGCAAGGGCCGTGTACGGGATCGAGTCCGCGTCGTCGTCCAGAGGAGCTACGGACGTGTCCGTGTTGGGCTTGGGACCCGCAGAGGCACTCGCGGTCTCCTTCTTGGGCTTGGCAGCACCGGCAAAGAACCCAGAGGCCACAGCTGGAGCCTTGACCTTTGACTTGGCAGCAGTATTCTTCTTGGGCTTCTCCTCCTCCTCCTCCACAACCTCCTCCTCTTCCTCCTCCTCTTCGTCGTCCCCTGGATCCTCCGCTTCAGACTCCTCCTCCTCCGCCTCCTCCTCCTCCGGCTCGTCCGCTGGCTGGCTCGTGGCTGGCGTCTTGTCCTCGACCTCCTCCGCCGACACCTTCTTCGCCGTCTTCACCGCGACTGGGTCCTCCTCCATCTCCTCGTCGTCATCCTCGATCTCCACGACTTCGTTTTTCGTCTGCTTCTTCAAGGGCGTGCTGATCTTCAAGTCTTCGTCCTCCGAAAACTCGTCGTCCTCCACAACGCGCTGGCGCAGGCGACGGCGGCCTGGCTTGGCGCGAGTCGCAGGCGCCTCCTCCTCCTCCTCTTCCGCTTCCTCCACTTCCTCGACTTCCTCCGCCTTCTCTTTCTTCTCCACTTCTTTCGCCTTCTCCTCCTCCTCCGCTTCCTCCACCTTTTCCTCCTCCATCACAACATCTTCCTCCTCCACCTCCTCCTCTTTCTCCACCTTCTTCTTGATCGGGCTCTTCCTCGCTCGCGCCGCGCGCTTCACCGGCGCCTTTTTCAAAGGCGTCTCAACCTTGCGCTTCTTCACATCGCGCACCTCCTCCTCCTCGGCAATTTCCTCGTCCTCCTGCACCTCCACATTCTTCTTGGCCGCTGGTTTCTTCTTCTCGGGGGTCTTCGGAGTCTCCTCCTTCTCCGCCGCCTTACGCTTCACCGGCGGCTCTGCCGACGCTGCGGGCTTGGCGGGACCCGCGCCGAAGAACGAACTACACAACACATCCATCAGTCACCTCCCACTTCTCAAGAAGCCGCATAAACACAGCCTCTTACGTGATGGATTTCTGCTGAGTCTTGGGCTTGGCCACCATGTTTCCCCACACGGACGCCACCGCCAACACCAACTCGTTTTGTTGGCGATTTTCGCGTTTTGTTGGTGTTGGCGTTTGTTTCAAGTTGGCGGGAGGACTTCCACCACCCAAAAACCCACTGGGTGCATTTCCCCCAATAGTGACGTCAGTACCGACATGACTACCAGGAAGTCACATTTTGGCGCGAAAACTCCGTTTCGCACTTTCTCTCAAATCTAATACTCGCTGGTCGCCTCCACGGGATCCAATACTCGAATCGAAAATGGTGGCCCGCACGACGGTCGTGGTCGCACCGACGCTGCCGGCGAGCGCCAAGCTCACGCGCTTTCATGGCGACGCCACAGAGGCACCGCTGTACACGATCGTGACGTGGACGAGTCGCCATGGTCGCGGCGGCGCGGCAGGCGCAGCACCAGTGGTGCGCAAACGCCAGCTCGCGATGGAGACTGCGACGCATCGCCTGCTCGAAGTGCAGCGCGTGGGCGACACCAAGGACAAGAACCGGAGCTGGTTCATCGGAAACATCGTGCAGCAAGGTATGGTATGCTATATGGTGCTGCTGGTGCTGCTGGTGGTGGTTATAGATGATGAGGCTGATTGGTGGTTTCATAGATGGCAGCATGGTGATACTGACTGCGATGGATCCGCTGTTCGTGCTGCTGCACGCGGCGGTGGACCAGAAAGAGCGCTACCTCTCGACGTACGACTTGCTCTCGCGTGACCAGAATACCTGGTGGTTGCAGCTCGGTCCTGCGCTCATGCAGCCCAAGATCGAACAGATCTGCGACGTCCAGTTCACAGGCGACGACGCTATCGACAACCTGTACGTGCGCGTGAGTGAAACCAAGACGCTCCAGTGGCTCACCACCAAGGTCGAGCGCGTCGCCACAGTGCTGGCCAAACGTGCGGCGACGGCTGCTAACACGGGCGCGTTCGATACCAAGTTCGTACTGCCAGGACAGGCGGCCCCCAAGGCAGAGACGCCGGCGACTGCCGATGCCACGCCTACTCCCGAGCTGATCAAACAATGCTACGGCGATGCCATCGACATCATCGCCGACTACTTACCACCGAGCCTCGTGCCCGCGCTGCTGAAGCATCTCAAGTACGTGTCCTGTCGTCTCTACCTTCGTGGACTCGTTTATCATCACCTAAACTCATGCCTTTCTTCATCTAACAGCGTCAGCACAACGACAGCAGCCACTAACGCATCGTCCACCGGTACATCCACCAACGCTGTTCCTGCTGAGCCGATCGATGCGATCCGTCGTTTCGACCGCCGTACAAGCATCGAGCCAGACAACACGACACCAGCCAAGCGGACAGGCGCGGCGTCCGCTACCAGCACCGCCAAGAAGAAGAGCAAGCTCGCGAACGTCGACCGCACGGGCATGAAGTCGATCTCGTCCTTCTTTGGCAAAAAGTGATAACAGAGACCCACATTATCATAATCTACTAGATGCTTGAAGTGAGCTTTTCGATTGCGAACGGATCCTTCGATTTTTCGAGCTCGTCGACGTGGAGGATCTGTGACATCCAACTTGAAGGACACTGTGGCCCGAAAGGGCACGCGTGGCCGACGCGCAGATGCACCAATCTGTGCGACGCACGCTATGGTGGCGTGCCATTCCACTTCCCAAACTACGCAGGACTGACTGCAGACGATGAACCGCCCGGGTAAACACTGTGAGCTGGTGGTCGAAGAAATGCCGGTGGCGCGTGTGGCAGGCGAGCACAAGATCGACGGAGGCGAGTCCAAGCTGAAGAGACCGATCGCCAGGCCGCTGGACGTGGCCACGCGACTGCTGCAGCTCGTGTCGCTGTTTGTGCTGTTTGTGTTTGGCTTGGTGGGTGCGTCCCTTGTCACGCTCCGCCACACTGGGATGAGCCACCCAGCATTGCAACGCAGCACCAGTGTCGTGGTGAACCGACTTCAGAAGTTCAGTCAGCACACTCCATCAGCTCCAGGAAACGCAATACGCTACTCGCCGCCCGTGATGTTTTCGCTGATCGCATTCCATCAGCGTGATGGGGCTGATCAAGATGTCTTCCACGTATTTGCCACGCGCTTCGCTCCCGACTTCATCGCGCTGAGCAGTACGCATTCAGTGGAAGCGACCAGATCCATCGAGCAGGCTCTGCCTGGCCACACGTGTATTGGAGCTTCAGCGACGACCAGGTTCTGTTTTGATGCCAGTGTTTGGAGTCAACAGGAGGTGAGTTTTGCCAAGTTGTGGGGTTCCGTGCTTGTCGAAGCTCACTGGTATTGGTGACTGCGTTTAGCATGGAGTGTATCCGACTGAGAGCAAGCACCAGTGCCCATGGACTGTGTCGTGGGCGCGCTTCGAGTGAGTGAGTGATGATGCTGAGATGGATGAGGTGCTGGACTGATGGTATCGGTTCTAATCTTGAACGTAGACGAGAGGTCCAACTACGCAGTGGCCACGCACGCCACTGGCAAAATGAGACGCTGACAGTCGTATCAGTGAACGAGAGTCCAGCGAGACCTACAGGTGAGTGATTCTCTCTCCTCGTCCGTGTATCACGAATTGGAGTTGACCACAAGTACTATCACTCGACCCAGGAACAACTTGCAACCTGACGACCACACTCGACGATACAATGGACCACCTCCGACAACGTGATCACGCGCCATTCATAATCATTGGATTGCCAACCGCACAACTGGCATCTGCTCTGGCTGAGGACCTAGTCGATCCATTCCAGTACCTGCACGTGCCCCACAATGAACCATCTAGCCGAGAAACCGCCCCACTGGAAGTCCTCGCAAGCGAGCGGATGCGAACTGTCAGCGCCGCTGTGGTGCCCTTGGTATTGACTCAGAAAGCGAGCAGCTTCCAGTTTCCCGTATCCGTCGTGTTTGAACTCCTCCCACCACAGGCAAATAGCTAGAATGAGAATAAAACCCGCGATGCACTAAATCTCATTCATAGTCTCCGGTAGCTATCAAGTATGTGTTGACCCTTAGTCGAGCCTTCCACGCTGACGCGGTGCACGGCCACGAAATCGTTCCAGCCGGACAGGATCTTGAACTTGATGAACGACGCGTCGCCAGGCTTGACGTTTTCACTCTCCACCTGCATGTTGCCATCGCTCTCGGGGATCTCTGATCAAGATCAAACAACTTTTAGTCAAGACCCTCAAAGTCTCCGATAATGAACGCGGCGTATCATATCATACTGGTCTCATAGAGCTTCTCCCATTTCGTCGGCGTCGGGCCCGTGCACACCTCCACCTGAACTTCTTTGACGTTGGAACTCCACGTCTTCACGCGTGAGATCGACGCTGTCGTCGCGAGCTGCACCACGACCTCCTGTGGGAAGTTGCCCGTCGTCACCCATTTGGTCGTATGCTCGCTGTAGTTATCAGAGACCGTCAAGACATAAGACACTGATGCGATGCAGCCTTCACAGCGGACTCCCTCACTCACCCATCGAGAATGTTCTTGGGTGGGAATTTGGGGTCGAACGACGTGGCTGCCGTGACCTGCGCGCCTTCCTCTTCCAGCGTCAAATCCATGGGTTCTTCCTTGTTGTCTCTATAAGCTCGAATGCGGTGGGCGGATCAGACGCACGCGAAACGGCACAGTGCACAGCAATAACGAACGATAGTAGTGTCAGTTGCAGTGGGCAGCTGGGTGTCAAGAATACCCTGGCCAAGCCTCACAGTTCCTTCATTTGTGTCTCTTGCATGAACTACATTGTGGCCGCAGAAACTAATAGCATGAACTCTCGAAACAAACCTGACCCTCACCAACAGAACCCTCGGAATTACGGGCAAAACACAACTTACACCGACTTCTCTTTAACGAGTTCCCCATCCGTTGGCGTCACGCGTGGCTCTTGACCTTCGGCTGCTGGTGCGGTCGCACTGCTCTCGGCGACCGAGTTGATGCTCTTTCCCGCTTCAAGAGTGACGGCTCCACTCGTAGCAGGAGGAAGAGACTTGGAGACAGTCTTTGGACCCACAGTCGTATCGACGAAAGTCGTCGTCGTCGAATCCGTCGGGGACGGCGTCAAATTTCCACCCGAAGAGACTACCGATCGCGACGGAGACGTCGATCGCGGAGCCGCAGGCGCCGACCTTGGATGCACTGCTGTTGTGGCTGCTGACGCCTCCAGGCCGGTCGATTTCTGTGCACTTGCCTCCGGTTTGTCCTGTGCGTGGCTTGCCGTATTTGTCGTCTTCGACTCCTTTGCTGTCAGTTCTTTTGGAGCATCAGGCGGACTCGCACCTTGGCCAAGAGACTTCTCCACCACTGTACCTGACGTACTCTTCGGCTTGGTGACTGGCGTCTCCGTCGTCGCAATGTCCTTCTTCTGTTCGGCTGGTATCGTCGGCTTAGATGGTGGTGGCTTGGAAGTCTCCTCGGGCTTCGCAACAAACGCGTCTGGGTATCGGACACGTCCGTCCATCGTGACTCTCGCTTGAGTGACAGGCTTGCTCTCTTCACGTCTTGGCTGGCTAGACTTCGGCACCGAGAACGCGACGAAATGCAGCACGTGCTGGTAGAGCTTCTCAAAACCCTCTGAGAGATGGTCAGCCGCACGCGTGATACCCGAGCCATCGTCGTTGAAGAGCTTGCAGTTGCCCCACACCAGTCGCACGTCTTCCGCGAATGAGCCCAGATGCAGGATCTTCGTCGCGCCACTGCCGCCTTGCATCGTGCCCTTGCCGCTGACCATGTACTTTCCGTCGAGAATCTTCTTCTCAATCGTGGTCAGATCCATTGGCTGCTTCACGACCGCAGTGTAGTGTGGTACGTTTTCCACTGGCGTCAGGAACTGCTTGGCAAACGGGTGCGACTTGAGACACTGCACGATCTGCAGACACTTGGCTGGCACCGTGGTCTTTTCTGCCACACTGACAGTAAACGACTCAAAGTACGACGGCTTCTTGCATTCGGCGCACTGCCAGTCGCCTTCCGGAAGATCGTCCTCCGTCATATCCAGACACTTCAAGTGGAAGGAGCGCGGGCAGACGTCGCAGCAGACGAGATCTCCGGCCGCGAGGCACACCTCACAGTAATCAAGGTTCGTGTCCAGTTCATCCTCGTCTTCTTCTTCGCCTCCATCTTCCACGAGATCTTCATCGTCCTCGTCTTCCCCTGGAACATATCGCACATCTTCATCCGAGTCATCGTTGACTCGCTTCGCCTTCTTCTTCCGTCCGTTGTGTTCATCACGCGGTGCCTTGGGAGGCTTGTGAGCGTGGCCGCGGTGGTCCGGACCACGCGCAGTCTTCCGTTGAGAAGCAGGTGATTGCGCTCGCGGGGCTGGCGTCGTCTCCGTTTTCCGTCGTCGCGACGAAGCTGGAGGCGTCGGCAACGGATCCGAGGGCGCCTCACGCTTTCGAGTCGAATTCTTCGGCTCAGTCGGAGTCGCAACCGTCGCCTTTGCACGCGAACTTGGTCGTCCACGAGGCGACGGCGATGGAGGTCGAGGCAGAACTGATGCCGCTGCGGCCGGTGGCTTCGTTTTTTTCTCGGCTGTCGAAAGCGGTGTGGGGGCCTTCAGCCGATAGCTCGAAGACCCGTTGTCGCCGTCCACGCTGCCTCGTTCCGACGTCGTATCATCCTTGCCATCACGCGGTACCTCCTCACTCTGCTTTGTGACCATCACATCTCGCTTTCTCTTCTGTCGGCGGACGGCCGCATCGGGTCCATCGAAAGAATTTCCACCACTCTCTCCCTGGTCATCACGTCGGCCGCCTCGCCCGTGCACATAGCGATCATCGTCTTCCACACGTGAGGAGCTGCTCATGGCGGCATTTTGAAATCGTGGCTCTTCTTCATCAGCGAAGAATCGAACGGCTGGCGTGATCTGCTGGTTCAGGGAGCTCAGCAAATCCACCAGCGACTTCTCCGAGTCCGGGCAGTTCAGCACACTTGCGGCCGACGGCGATGCCATCGCGGGTGTCACACCCGCCCCACCGAGAAGTCGTTCACGTGGCGCGGGGCCGCGTGAAGCGTTACCACCGCTGACGGCCGTATCCAGTGGATACGGCACGGACTCCTTGGCTGCACGCTTTGGCACGCGACTGCGCGCAGGTTTCTTTTCGTCGGCGCGAAGCGACATCGGAGGAAGTCCAGTCGGCATTCCGACGCCAGCGTCATACGCTACTGCATTCCCACCAGCGTGCTTGTCTTCAGCGTAGTAGAAGCCTCGTCGATCCCCTTCCTCGATTTCTTGATACTTGTCTTCAGCGTAAGCAGAAGGAAACTCCGCATCTGCAGGCTCAGTTGCAGTTGATGCACTGCGACGATTGCCACCACGTCGGCGTGGAGCGGCCCCATTGTTGACCCAGCCGTCAGTGCCGTGGTGCATATCATCCTTCGGCATCGCGGACGTCGGCGGAAGATGCGGCGGCGTGCGTTCACGCGATCGTGGGCGAGTCAGGCGGCCGTTGGGACCCATTTCCGAGTCACTGGAGCGCGTGGAGCCGGGTGGTTCGGAGTGTGGCGGGCTGTGCGTCGGCGCCGCGAGCCACTGTTTGTACTTGGCGATCTCGGTGTCTCGGGCCAACTGGCACTTGTTGCACGGACACGACAGCGCACACACCGTGCAGCGCAACGCTCGCTTGCTCACGGTCGGTTGGTTTTTGCCGGCAAAGATATCCACCAATCGCACGCGGTGCATGCTTCGCAAGTGCTCGCGACACAGCGAGTGGGTCGGGGAGAAATCCGGACAGAAGTTGACGACTGGGACGAGGCTACCGCCGTTAAAGCTGCCACATAGGTGGCACTCCCCCCGCGCGATGAAGCAGCAGTCCTGGTCTGCGACGAGATCTTTCAGCGCCTTGAGGATAGCTGCCTCCAGAGCGTCGTGCTCGAGACTGAGCTGGTCAGCGTATCGGCTCTCTGCGACTGCGGAGGCCTCTGCGCTCAGCGCATGCAGCGCGCTCGCCGTCACGACGGGGGACGGCGTATGTGACGCTCGCTGGACTAGTCTCCCATCAGCCACATACGGCGGAAGAGCAGGAGGAGGGGGAGGGGGAGGAGGAGGAGGAGGAGGAGGAGGAGGAGAAGGAGAAGGCACCTGGTCCATAGGGTGCCACGTCGTACCGGCATGCGTTTGCTTGGCGGAAGGCGCGTGAGCGTGGGGATACGCATGCGGCTGCATATGCGGAGGGGGCGTGGCGCGTGTGACGCTGCTGCTGCTGCTGGGGGGCGGCTCTACAGAACGCGACTTGCTCAGGATTGCGTCCATCCAGACTTGGTTCGGCGGCTGCTTACGCGGACGCTTCTACAACACCACCACCACCACCACCGTCAGCACCGCATACTGCACTCTATCACTGTCTATGGGCATATCTAACGCACCTTTTCCTTGGCGATCTCCGTGCCGCTTGACGCCGGCGGATGATACATCCACGTCCGCTTCAGGTTTTGACGCGGCGGTTTGCCG
>JAADXI010001177.1:0-10778 GCA_023337615.1 Pythium brachiatum | reverse complement strand
GCCCGCGATCACCAATTTCTCGACCACCTCCAGCTTCTCACGGACTTGCTGAGCCAGCTGCAGGTCCCGAAACTTGCCCAAGTCCCCCCATGCACGCGTGATATACCAGTCCAGATCCGGCGGCATCCACGGATACTGAGCTCGCAGGTTCAGCAGGTTCTTGCCCATCGCGATCGTGTCTTCGTACGCTTTGACGACATCTTGAAGTCTGTGTGCCTTGCCGCCATGAAGCACATGCCGAGAGACCATCAAGCCCGGGTACTCGACCAGCACCTTCTCGAGCCCCATGAGATAGAAGCGCATGTTGCACCAGGCGTCGTGAGCGCTATCCGCCATGACTTCAATGCGGAGAGTGTCTCGCAGCGTGTCGCCTGGCACTAGCGCCACCCGCATCCGGAACTCGTCACTCTCAGACTCGAAACACTGGGCTCTTACATCTCGTTTGATGCTGGGCGAGTGGCTCTGCACCGCGAATTGATCAAAGATCGTCTCCGACACGTCTGTCGACACTTCGTACTCCCAGCAATGGTAGCGGTGCTCACTTGACGCTGGAGGTTGAGGAAACGCAGCAAGTGGCAACCGACGACTGTCCGTACTAGTGTGTACTTTCCAGTACGTCGGCACGATCAAGTCGGACTCGGGCAGTACGATAGTATCCATCGCCGGATACGCGAGCTGGAAATGCTGGAGCAGCAGCTTGAAATCCCCCAGGAAGTCCCCGTCCATGTTTTTCCACAGCGGAAATGTCTTGAGCACGGCGTGGGCAATAAAACCGTCGACGCATGCCGCTGTGTCGATGGCCTCATCTCCGCTCGTAGTGATGCCACTGATCTTCTCCTTCGTGTACTCGTGGCTGATGACTTCGCGCACCACGTCAAGGACCAGCATCGGATCCAAGATGATGTTCTCCTTCCACTTGCCCAAACTGTGGCCCTCGTACCAGATAATGTCCCCGAGGTCGTGGAGAGTTCGCAGAATCACGTGGCATTCCTCGATCTCAAGGCCTTCAATCTCATTCAGGAGCTGACGACAGAGTGCGGTGACGCTCATGATGCTGTACTCGATACGATGCAGTCCATCGCCCGGTCGAATCGCGGCTTCGCGCTTCTTGATGATGGCTTCGAGTACGCGAGAGTAGGTATCTCCCATCGGAAAGCCACGATTGTTGGCAACGATCGCGTCCCGAACAGCGAGACGCACGGCCAGCACAGAGTCGCGACGCGCCATACTGACTGCCAGCCAGTCGCTAGAGGCGAGGCGGTCTAGCTTCTGCTTGAGTTCTCGAACGCGTACACTGCGCGTGTCGTAGCCCTTCTGAACATGTTGAGCTGTGCTCGCGACGACGCCGTTGGCCTCCTTGTTGAGCTCTCGGATGTAGTTCTCCTTCCACATGTAGACGCGATTCTGCAGATCCCGCCGCACGCGATCGCTGTCGATGTCTTCACTCTTTAAAAGATCCGCTTTCGTACCAATCACGAGAAACGAGGCATCTGTCTGGCGAGCGAAGATCGTGTGGAGCCAGCGAAACACGTAGTGGCTGAGAAAACGGTTCATCTTCGCTTCGGCTTGATTGGGGCTGAGGCTGGACGACTCGACTTCTTCGAGCTGGTTGGCGTACGCTTGGAGATCCACAACGAGCACGTACAGTGTGCGACGCGAGAAGAACACCGAATGAGCGACTTGATAGACGTCCTGGCCCGCAAAGTCCCAGAACGTAACATGGTGCCGCTTGGCATCTACGATTGGTGGGACGACATCCGACGTGTTCTCCTCTCGTTCCTCGTCGATCGGCTTTGTCTCAGATAAATAGCTGGACACTAGATCGATCCCGATCGTACGGTCCTCCACGTTCATCAGAAATGGCTTCACGGCTTCGATGGATCGCACCAAGCTGCTCTTGCCCCACTCGCTCGGTCCAACGACGCACACTTTTGAGCGGTACACAGTCTCTGCTGAAATGGAGTTGGCCATGTCGGCAATGTACGTCTTTACGGACGCGTCACCTCGCTGGATAACTTCAATGGGGATCTCCGTGAGATTGTCCGCGTGCTCCTGTCGCTGTTGCTCCCAGTGAAGAATGCACGCTCGCAAACCTTGGCACCACTTCAGCTGTCGGGATAATTCGTCCTCCGCGGGGATCACGCGAGACGCCACCTCTGCTTTTAAGGCGTCGAGTTTGCTGTCGCTTTTGTTCGTCCACTCTGCTCCGTGGCTACAGAGCACGCGAATCGTCGCCAACCCGAAGCTACTCATCGGAGAGAACACCGCGAGATCCAGTGGAGAGTCTTCCGTCTGCGTTTTCATCAATTGGCAAGAAGTAAGCCCAAGTCAGGAAAGCAAACAGCCAGTGATGAATCACCTACCTTCGTTGTAGCGTGCACATTGGCACCAGCCTCGAGCAGTTGCCTCGTTTCTTCTGTGCAGTGCTCTTTCGAGGTGAAATGAATGGCTCGATACCCGTCCTACTCAAATGTGTTTGCCGCACTGTCAGTCTCATGACTCTGCATTAACAGTCTGAGGATGGTCTCGTACCTGATCAGCGTGGTCGATGGTAGCCTTGGCTCCAGCCTGAAGAAGCACAGAGACGCAGTCGCTGTCTCTTGTCTTGAAAACGTGGTGCAGGGCCGTTCGACCTCTCTTCACCATACAACCAGTGTCAGTACTGTAGCGTCCAGGTATACGAACATCAGGTTTATTCGTGAAACTCACGCCATCGATGACATTCACATCCACGCCCTGCTGCATCAAGTATCTCGCTGCGTCTGGATCGCCTTCTTTCATTGCACAATGGAGCGCCGTCTCGCCATCCTACAACACAGACAACAGAGTTGGTGAACACGAGAGCTTCCACTGCGTGTTCTGTTGCAGTATACATCATCGATGATGTGGACGTCCGCGCCTTGGTCCACGAGTAAACGAAGCATATCCACGTTTCCACCAAACGCAGCAGCATGGACGGATGTCGCGCCATTTTTCTGTGTCAATACGCCGGCCATCAGTACGAGCTATTTCGAACCATCAAGGCAGATAATCACACCTGTGAGACCGCCTTCGCGTCGCTGCCTCTGCGCAACAGCAACTGAACCACTGCGAGATGGCCATTTGCAGCAGCTACACGCAGTGCAGACTCACCCTTCTACTCGTACACACAACAGATCAGTCCCTGTGGGTGGTTTACGACAAGAGATACCCTCTGAGATAGGTTTACCGCAGATCCGTGGACGTTGGCGTCGGAGTCCAAGAGCAGCTCGACGACTTCTACGCGGCCCGATTCAGCAGCGATGTGTAGTGGCGCCCAGTCGGTCTACACGCAGCCAAGAGACGTCAATTGTGAGTTATGCGTAAAGCAACGATCCTCGAATGTTGACTGCACCTCATCAGCGGCGTTCACGTCCACTCCGCTGTTGATCAGAAATCGCATCATATCGACGTGGCCTTCGATAGCAGCAACGCCAAGAGCGGTTCTCCCGGTCTATCACGGAGATCACGCGATAAATCAAACTGAATTTTCGGAATAGCAATTATTGATTCCACACACCTTGGTTCGGGCGTGGAGATCTGCGCCAATTCCGATCAGTCGCTCCATGGTTTCAACGCTGCCACTTTGTGCGGCGCGAAGTACCGCTGTGTACCCATACTGTGCCATGACAAAGCAGAGTTTCGTATCAATCCGTCAGCACAGTACAGTACAGCAGAGCGTCATACAGTGACAACACTTACATCATCGGCTTCGTCCACCTTGAGCTCTTGGCTCAGCAAATAGTCCACGATCTCGTTCCGGCCGAATTGCGCTGCCAATATCATCGCTGACTTGCGCTCGCTCGTGAGAGTGCCGATGTCCGCGCCGTTGTCAACAAGTAATTCGATGGTGCGGAGGTCGCATTTTCTGACGGCGTGGTGGAGCACAGACCGGCCATTCTACAGTAGTCATAGGCAGCCACACATGAATCGATAATCGACAACCACAACCACATCATGGATGCTGACCTTGTCTTCAGCTTTCACGTCAACGCCTTGGCGCAGGAAGAACTCCACCAGTGCATGCGAGCCATGGGAGGCGGCCACGTGAAGCGCTGACCTTCCATCCTACAATATGTCAAACATCTCTTGACATCAGATCGAAAGGAATCAAGTAGTCGGAGCCACTTGTACCTTCGCTAGACTTGGCAGATTCGCACCACGCGACATCAGCAGCTCTACCGTGGACACGTCCCCTGACATGGCAGCGGCATGCAGCGGTGACAGGCCATCGTTGTCCCCCTCATTGACGTTGGCGCCGTAGTCGAGCAGCCACTCCATGACGTCTCGTGTGCCAGCCAACGCTGCAGCGAAGAGCGGCGTATGGCCATCCTACAATACAGTGAATACCGTAGTCAGACACCACGCAGCACGACTGTAGCAGAGCTACTTGGACTTGCTCATACCTTTGACAGGCTTCGCACATCGACACCACGCGCCACCAGCAGCTCCACCGTTGGCACGTCACCTGAGACGGCAGCTGCATGCAGCAGCGTCAATCCATCGCAGTCTGTCTCGCTTAGGTCGCCTCCGTGGTCGAGAAGCCACTCCAGGGCAACGGGGTTGCCCTCCGAGGCCGCCGCAAACAGCGCCGAGCGGTCCTCGTACAGAACACTCACGCCGTTTAATTTGAAT
Organism: Pythium brachiatum; assembly: GCA_023337615.1. Taxonomy (NCBI): domain Eukaryota; phylum Oomycota; class Peronosporomycetes; order Pythiales; family Pythiaceae; genus Pythium; species Pythium brachiatum. Next base: position 6,125 of record JAADXI010001177.1, on the reverse strand, counting down.
TATTTCGTAACGAGCAAGTAGCTTGTGAGCACTGTACGCTATCTTTCGCCGCCATGTCGGCCCCATTGTCGATTAGCAAGCCAAGGAGCTCGATGTTGTCAGTCATCGCCGCGTAATACAGCACCGAAGCATCCAACTGTGGGCACCACAAGAGCAGCAAATGAATCCTCCACTATCGCCACGTTTGAAAGAACCATTGCCACACCTCATTGATGATATCCACGCGCGCGCCAGCCTCTAATAGACAGCGTGCGATGGCCACGTTGCCCTCTTCGCAGGCGAGATGGAGCGCCGTGTTGCCGTCCTTCAATCCATTTCATGTCAGTTCTCTCCTTCCCCGTCCTCACGCAGCTAGTGACGCACCTCATCTGGCGCATCTACGTCTGTGTCTGCCTCCGCCAGCAGCGCCTGCACGGCCGCTAGATCTTCGTCGCTAGCTGCGTCATGCAGCGCCGTCATTGTCCCTCTTCGCCTGAATGGGTCCGAATTTCGATGTCTCCCAATAACCTCTCATAAATGATGACCGTGTGCCAAGACGGGTGAATGAACCCTACAATTCACCCGAAAATCGACCTGAAAACGAATATTCTGAAACGCTTGTTCGAACGAGCAGTCTGCGAGCCAACAAGACTGCAAAAAGGCGCCAAATCTCTTTCTCAAAACTCACAATTGGATCCACAAATTGTGAATTTTCAAATAAACAAATTTGGTAAAAGTTAGGGTACGAATTAAGGAATTGGTGCTGTTTCGCACATAACATTAGCTCACGTTTACACTTATTCCTAGTTGATGTTATAAGCCATGCTGTGTTTTAGTGACAGGCATAAAGTGACAAGAACTCCCAACATGGCGTCGCCGATCTCGTGGCATGCGCGCTGCGTTCTCTACGGCCTGGGCGCCGACCCTGCGCTGGAGCAGTGTGCATCACTACTGCGTGGTATCAGCGGGCTGTATGGCGATGGTTTTGACTTTTCCATCGCGTCGCTGGACGACGAAGACTCGCTCCAGACCGTCGCCAAGAGCGTGTCGCTTCTTGGAATGGATGGCCCCATACAGGAGCCGTTCATGCGCCTGGTATGTACGCACGCCCTAGTAGCGGACGAGATTCTCGCTGTTGGTGCTACGCAGATTGCGGACGTTCTACGAGCGGTTGTGGAACGCCAACTGCAGGGCAGTGACGCCATTCTTGGACATTCGATCCCATCGGCTTTGCATACCGCGTCCTCGGGAAATGGCCAGCAACCGATCAAGATCTTCATCAGTGGCGATCGATCGCAAGTGGGCAAATCGACGTGCTGTCTGGGCTTGGTAGGCTCGCTGCTGAGTCTGGGCTATCGACCTGAAGACGTCGCGTACATTAAGCCGGCCACCCAATGCGAGAAGACGCAGTTGATCGCCAAGTACTGCCGCCACCGAGGCATCGAGTGCTGCGACATCGGGCCTATCGTGTTCTACAGCGGCTTCACGCGAGAGTTTCTCAAAGGGACGACTGAGACGACTGCAGAGCTCCTCTCAAAGGCACGATCCAAAGTGGAGGAGGTCGGTCGTGGCAAGAAGATCGTGATCGTTGATGGAGTCGGATACCCAGGTGTCGGATCGATCTGTGGCGTCTCGAACGCTGCTGTCGCGCGCGCAGTCCGAGCGCCTGTTGTTCTGGTGGGGAAGAAGGGTGTGGGTGATGCAGTGGACTCGTTCAACCTCAACGCGTGCTTCTTTGAGAGTCAAGGCGTCCAAGTTCTTGGCGCGATCTTCAATCGTCTGCCTGCCACCGGGTTCTACAGCCTTGCCAACTGCCGCGCAAGTGTGACATCATACTTTGAGCTGTACCAGCCGAACAAGCGGATCTACGGGTTCATTCCTGAGCTGGTCGAGCCGGCTGCCCATGATGACAGCGACGAGATGATGGTGGATGATGATGGGGCCGACCAAGAGGTGGCTGCTCCAAGCGTGTACATCACAGCAGAGGAGCTCCAGCGTGCAGACCAAATGGTGGAGCTCTTCTCGCAGTCCGTGAACGTCTCCCAGTTGATTGAGGACGTCAAGGCCTTTCACGCGTCTCCGTCAGACTCCAGTTTGTCGCTGTCGCCACTTCGCCGTGGTTTACCTGACCCCGGTGACGCCGGCTCTTCATCTCCATCCAGGAAGAAGTCCAGACAAGAGATCCAATCAGCAGCCAGAGCCTCCGGGGCTGTGGGAGCTTGCGTGTAGATCGCAGAAGCTTACAGGATGTTCTTTCTCACATTTGGATAAGTCCACTCGTTTCACAATATTTTCAGACCAATATATTGGTCCATAGTACCCCATGGTTCACTAACTCATTTTGATTTTCGTCTGGGTATCTCCTCAACGAAAATGGCGAAGGAGAAATGGATTGGCTCAGCGATCCTGCTGTCGGCGGTGCTCACAACGGCTGTGAATGAGCTACGGCTCGTGCGCCACACGCAGAGCCTCGAAGAAGGATTGGCGCGCGTCGTATCACTGCCTGAGCCCGTTTCTTCCGCTCGAAATGAAGGCGAATTGGTGCTTTTCTCCGGCGTGATCACCACCGATCCCAGTGTGTTGAAGACGGATGCCAAGGCGACCCGCACTCCGTTTGTGCTGGATCCTGTGTTCGGTATCGCTGCTCGTGGCGTGCGCTTGCATCGCCACGTGGAGATGTTTCAGTGGGTGGAGACGGCCCACACGTTGATAACGAACAGCGGTGGAGACGGCAACGGGGAGGACAATCGCGGCGGAGAGGAGCAACGTGAGAAGACGTACATGTACGATCTGCGATGGCGATCCGAGCGCATTGATAGCATGTCGTTTCACGATATGAGCTACCAGAATCCGTCGGACGATGCGTGGATCTACAAGTCAAAGCGCGTCGACGCTGAGGCGGTAGTCGTTGGCGATTTCAAGATGTCGGACGAGCTTCTTGACCAGATCACACGCAAAGATGCGATCCACCTGGATGCTCCTCCGCTGAAGACAATGCGTACAGTGCTGAACGACCGCGTGGGTCCGCACTGGGACAAGACCAGTGCGTTGAAAGATGTGAGCGTGGAAGACGACTACTTCTACCTCACTCGGGAGGGGCCTGGAAGGCCGAGTTTAGGCGACTTGCGCGTGTCGTTTGGAGTGACACCCGCGTATCCAGTGACAGTGAGTGGCAAGCAGACCATGCAGCACGTTCGTCCGTTCGAAACGAAAGCAGGGGAACCGATTTTGATCCTGGAGGACGGTATCCTGACTGCTCATGAGCTGTACGAGTCGAAGCTCTCTACCAGGGTGAGTTTACTGGTGTCTATGCCGATGCAATACTTGATCACTCTCTGATGCGAGCTTTGGTGATATAGTACCAGCACAACCGCTTCTATCGGCTCTTCTCGTCGACGCTCGGGTTTCTCGGGTTTCTCGTGCTGTATCCTCTGCTGTCGACTCGCTTCGGCCCGGCATTCAGCAAGATCCAGAAGCATCTTGTCTGCTGCATCCTCAGGTATGTTGAGCCCCACTCTCCACGACTATCCACCAGCAGCGTAGCAGATTCTAACCAAGTTCTTGCATTCCGTAGTGGTGGTCTCACCTTCTCGGTCGCGAGTCTCTGCTGGCTTGTGCCTAGGTACAGAGTCCAAGCTCTCTATCTTACCTGAACCCTCTGAACTAACAGATCCATGTATCTCTCTGTGTGAAGGCCACTGTGGGCAATCGCACTCGCTGCCGGAGGGCTCACGCCAACAATGGCATTAGCCGCCTTCGTCTCCTCGCGTCCGCGACTGGAAGAACCCGCCAAGTCTCAGTGAAGTTAACCCCGATCATCAAGGGACACGTTGGTTATTTTGACCCAGGCGTTGGTTACATTGAATGCATCCCATTAAAACCGGATTTCCTAATATTAGCCAATCATCTCCCGCGACAGACTGACTCCAGTCGTTTAGCAGCTCCATTGGCCATCAGGAAGAGGACCATCGCGAGGAAGAGGCAGCAGCAGCGTGGGCATCGAAGCCATTTGTATCGACCCCAGCGACACCAACACCAACGATAGCCATGGAGATCGACTCGGATATGGTGATCAGCGCGGACGCGATCGCGCAGCAGGTGCAGTTCGACCACGATGCCGCCATGGACATGGACGACACCGACGCCATGGCCACGCCCAACTTCCCAGCGCTCAGTGCGCAGGAGCAGTCGGGCGGCAAGAACGACTTCCGTCGCGTGCGCGTGCCTGGCCACCGCTACACGCCGCTGAAGACCGATTGGCCGAACCTCATGACGCCCATCGTCGAGCACTTGAAGCTGCAGATCCGTATGAACACCAAGACGCGCTGCATTGAGCTCAAGAACTCGCCATTCACTGAGGACTCGGGCGCGCTGCAAAAGGGCGCGGATTTCATCCAGGCCTACATGATGGGCTTTGAAGTGCAGGACGCCGTCGCGCTGCTGCGATTAGAAGATCTGTTCATCGACACGTTCGAAGTCAACGATGTGAAGATGCTCAAGGGCGACCACTTGAGCCGTGCGATTGGCCGTGTCGCTGGCCAGGACGGCAAGACCAAGTACGCGATCGAGAACGCCACGCGCACGCGTATCGTGCTGGCTGACCAGAAGGTGCACATCCTCGGCTCGTTTGCCAACATCAAGCTCGCGCGAGACGCGATCTGCTCGCTGATCATGGGCGCCCCACCAGGCAAAGTGTACAACAAGATGCGCGGCGTCGCGAGCCGAATGAACGAGCGCTTCTAAACTTAATCTACATTGCATGAACAACCCAACCGAACCATCGACACCCCACACACTCCATGAAGACGCCCGCGGACCGCACTGCTCCCATAGAATCCGATCAGCGGTGGGACGCCACTCGAGTGATTTTGCTGTGACTGTGATAAATATACGTATACCATAATACCAAACTACTAACCAGCTCCTTGACCACCGCACCCGTGCCGCCTGGACGCGGTCAGTAGGATCGATGAGGAGGCTTCCGCATTGCGTTGGTGGTATACGCGATGCGCGTGAGCTCGGCGTTAACCATCTCGGCCGTCTTGTCGCCCTCGCTGCAGTCAAACAGCTCCAGCTCCAGCCCGGGCATCTGCGTGTAGAACGCCAGGATCTGTTACACCAAGGAGCAACCACGTGAGCCACCACGTTCAACCACAGACGCCATTTAGGATGGTCGATCATGGCCGTGGCCGGGAGGAGACGCACCGTCCGGTCGCTTCCGTAGCAGGAAAACATGCGATCGTCGCCCTTGACATGCACCACTTGCGAGTCCAGTTGATTCAACGTCGCCGCTACAATACAGCACATCCACCACGCTCCGGTCAGTCGCGTGGTTGCCTCTACAAAGCTATCACCACAGCACTCACCGAATTGCATCGCTGCGCGCTTGAGCGTGATGATCGTTCGCGTCAGTTCGTCCGTATTCAACGCCGGCGTCTCCGATTGCGCACTATTATGTAACACATCAGTCTTTCACCCGCTTCCCACGACACTATAGACCCACTTGCTACGCACATCATCTCGCCGCTCTCGCTGTTAAGCAAACACACGTAGTGCGTGCCTGGGAACACAGCGCGGATGCGCTCGAACTGCTCGAGGAAGAGCTTCTCAGCGTTGTCGGGCCGGCGCCGCGACAGACACGCGCAGAACATGCTCATCCGTAGATGGAGCTATACAGGCGTGTAGTACTTGGTGCTGTGTGGTGTGGTGACTGGCGTGGATGGCGTGGATGGCGTGGGTTCCTACGCGTGCGAGGTCTCTTCTCTCTCGCTCTTCCTGTGGGGAGATCACACTGTTCGTCCTGTCATGCGACGAAATTTTTGAAGGGGCAGACTCAGAGTAGTGACATCCGTGGTGCATCCCCCGAGAGAGTGACTGATACCACTTTTCAGGGGATGCTGGCAAAGCATTAGCCAACGTGACGCAACTCACTCTCTGGACGGAGGACACGGACGCCACGTGTGCGTGAAACAACGCCGAGATCGATGGGGAAGCGGTAGAGCTCTGTGTCCTGCCCAGCAATCCCAAGGCGGCCTTGGTCTCATGAGATACAAGGCTCGAAGCGAGTAATCTCGAGCGTCCACTACAAGGTTGAAATCGTTGACCGCCTTTCTCACGGTCTCCCGAACTCGTTTGTTGGTGATCTG
>JAADXI010001176.1:0-10782 GCA_023337615.1 Pythium brachiatum | reverse complement strand
CGACGGGGGTCTATCACGGAGAGGAGTGGCGCACAGCGTAAGCGTTTTTTCGTAGCTTCTCCTTCGCTTGGAATTATAGGGCAACGATCGCTCATCGGATGTGCAGACTGGCCTGGACTTCGAGATTCCACTCCTTGCAGACCAACACTTCCCTTCAGCGGGTGCAGCTGAAGCTGGCATCGTAAGCTGACACAACGCACTATTGACGCGAAGCTTGGTGTGGTCGTATCAATAACGCGAGCCTGGCGAAAGCGTCGAAGCACGTTGCGTAGAACCACAATGACCTGGGTGATCGTGCCATCTCGCACGAGCCCGGAGGCAGGCAGACTGTGGCCATTCATGGAAAGCACAGCGAAGTCTTCAATTCCCTGTGTGAGTCCGACGCTGATACTGATGACGACGAACGCAAAAAATGACGTGGAGAAGATATTGGCGATCCACGCTTGGCGCAGACCAAACAAATTGGCATCGATGAAAATGTTGAGCAGAAACGCCAGCCAGGAAATCGTTCCGACGAAGATACCGCGCCAGTTTCTCAACAGACCACCGAGGAGTGTAGTTGCAAGAAGTGAAGTCACACCAAAGAACCAAATGTCGTACGTCTTGATCAGCACGTGAGCCAGCTCGTAGCGAAGCATGACGCCCGTGAGCAACGTCGCGGGCAGGCCGAGAACGAACGCCAACACTGCGAGGATTTGGCCCGCGTGCACCGGAACGACAAACACAAGCGTCGCCATGACGATACAGGCCATGAAGCCGATGTATGTGAGCGAAGAGACAGCAACGACGCGTACAAACTGGTTCACGAGCTTGCTGCGGAGTCGCGTCTTCACCGAGATCGACAGGTCAACGCACGGAAGTGCGTGCAGCGGCACCAACACATACAGGAACTCGTTCTCTGTATCGTCGTGTGGGGGTTGCAGTGATGGAGTGACCATCTCAGCTGGTTAGTCACTTGATTCCGTGTCGGCGTTGCTGAGACGTCGAATAGTGAAGAGAATCGTGTTGTCCTGGTCGCTGGTGTCGTTTATTTTGGGCGTTTTCTCGCACAGGTGTGCCAATTTGCACACTTGAATACAGCCACCACGTCCCCGGAAGGCCTTCGAAAATGCAGGCGCCGCCATGGTCAGCTGCGCTGGCCGTCACGCCGGTGCTGTCACCACATGCAGTCAATTTGTCCGCAGCGACCAGTCCTTCTGCTGACTCTGGAGCATGGATCTACGAAGTCCAGCCTTCGGCAGACTTGCCGACCCTCGATTTGTCCGTCACGCTCAAGTCGCGCATACTCCATCCCTCGCTGCTTCGAACATTTGACCGACTGGTGAGCTTCCACCGCGTGAACCTTGTCGGCTACATCATCACGACGTTGATGTACGTGCTGGCCTTGACCACGCCACCTCGTGTTGGCCAGCCGCTCGGGGTTCTCGGTCTCCTCACTGGACTCTCTGGCACAGTGAACATGCTGGGCAATCTCCGCTCCGACCCGATCAAGACACTTCTTCGCACGTACGACATCATCTTCTTTGGCACCACGGTGTTCATAACGCTGGTCGTGTTCATGGCCATGATCCGAGATGCGCGAGCGCTAGTCGTGCTTCAGTCTCTGATCGCGTTTCAAATCAATATCTTCACGGACGCCAACATCGAAGCTCTCCGCCGGATCGCTGCAGTCAACGTCTTCGCTATGATTTGCACCATGTTTGTTGCTCTGTGTGCGACACTGGATCTCACCCCAAGCTTGCACAACTTCATCATCATCGCATTCGGATCCCATCGACTCGAAGCACGCGACGTCGTCACAAATGGATTCGTCACGGTGCTCGCGATTATGCTTCGAAACACGTACCGCAAACGCGCGCTGCTGCTCCGGAGATCGAAGGGGTCAGTCGTTGACTGCGTCAGCTATCGGTGCAGCTTGTTGCTGGTGCTACGCACGTCCGATGGGCAGCCATCCCCAGCAATGTCGACTCGTCAGTTCACATCTGCGCTGTCACACATCCAAGCGATGCGATACGTGGCTTGTCTCCCATTGATCGATGCGAAGCGTATCTTGATACCGCGATTCTTCATATGGCTAACGAAGCCATCGCAAGCGCAAGCCAAGCGTGTAGTCTTCTTTTGGATTGGGTTCTTAGGAGCAGTCATCGCGGCCACGACAGCGTTCTACGACTTTATCCACTTCAAGATCGCCACTGGCTCCGGAACCGATTCGATGGGACTGCAGGAAGACATCACGCACTCATCCAACGCGTTGTTGCTGGCGCTCGTGCTCACGTGTCTCTACACAGGCTGCTGCCTCGCTCTGTGCCAGCGTGATCTACTGGTCGCCATTGTCTCGTCGTTTGATTTTCTGTTCCTCTCCTCTCAGCTCACATTCGTGCATCTTGCGGTGGCAGACTTCTTCAGCTGGCGCCGTTCGTGCGTGTTGCTTCTCATCACGTGGCTCTGGTCCCACTGGGTCTTCACTGTCGACGCGCTCACACCAGTGGTGCGCAATTGTATTGGATACTCGTCGCTGTTCCTGAAGATTGTGGTCACCGCGCTCGTGCTGTCCACGTCGGTTCTCAACCACTTGCTTCTCTTCAGCGAAGCTACTGTCCGAATCAACGACCGCGTCTTCTGGAGCGGGCAGATCTTTGGAGAACACGTCGAGTTCCACATGCTTGCGACTTTTTACAGCACATTTGTGACCGTCATGGCCTGGGCGTTGCGCTTATTCTGGCGCGTGTTCTCAGCGCGTACCCATGGATTTGTGATGCTCGACGGGCCGGTTGCGTACGACAACTACTTGCGACCGCCGTCCAAGCCACCACGCCAAAGCAAGCGCGCAACGCTCGCGAAACTTTATGCCCGCGTTCGAAGTCGGGGATCGATATCACCGAACCGTGAGCAATCGTGACGAGAGCCCACAGGATAACCATCACAACTACGACAGCCAATCGCCGACGTCTCGATACCTCGCTCAAGGCCAACGCCGAACCAGCGGCATTCTCATGGATGATACAGTAGATGATGCGACGGGCTCGTGATCATGCGGACAATAGCGCGCTTGCTCTGAGAGCCTGGTCGTCTCTTCAGTCACCTGCCGCGAACTTGAGTCGTGTCTTACGTCTTGGTCTTGTTGACATCACGCTTGATCTCTGCTGCATTAAGTGGATCCCACCACTCGGTGCTGTGGAGCCCGTAGATTTGATTTCTTCGAATTCGTGAGACTGGTTGTCTAAATCGCTGACTTGCCCAGCTATTCTTGGGGAGCCAACAACAACCCAAAGAACCTCGTCAAGCTGTCAAGCTGTCGTGACCTCACAAGCGTAGGTAACGGTATCAATCGCGTCTTCAGCACAGCGTGAGACTGCCATTCGACATGGTACGTCACAATACACCGCACACCGCCGGTCTTGTCACTCCGCCTCTGTCGATACTGTCTGCACGGCCACACCATCGAAACACACAGCCAGAGTCGACGACGTACGAGCTGGTCCCGGCCGCAGCGCTTCCGTTTGTCGACCTGTCGATCTCGATCAAGTCCCGCTATATGAGTAGGCGGCAACTCGATGCGTTCGATGGATTCATGCGACGCTTTCGACGGCCTCTTCTTCTCGGCTATGCTCTGGGGGTCATGCTGTACCCGTTGACGCTGGTCTTGCCATTCACAATCGCGAATCCGCTCTCTATATCCGTCGTGTGTCTTTGCGCGATCCCCTCCGTCTCCTTGTTCAGCACACTGCGATTCGATCTCGTCACTGCTATGCTGAGTACTTTCGATTTCTGGCTTTGCACAATCGTCGGCTGGAGCACGTTCTTCGTCTTGAGTGCAATCGTCGGCGACGCGCCTTCTCGATCGCTCGCCGTCGTTATCGCGATGTTTGGCGTCCAAGCGAACATCATGATCGACGCGAACCTTCGGGAAGCGCGCAACTGGGTCTGGGTCAACTGCATCGGCGTCATGGTCCACTTGTTCGTCGCTGGATGGTCCAGCGTGTGCCTGATCCCACGGCAACGCTTCTTTGCTGTCTTCAAGTTCGGCGATCATCAGGTCCCATCCGAGTCGTTTGTCTCGAGTGGCCTGCTCACAGTCGCTGCCTTGATTGCGCGGAATGTGTTTCGCAAGCACCGTGCAAGAGCCCATCGCCGTGATGCACGGATGCAGTCGCAAGTCTTGGCAAAGGCGCCGTCTTTGCCGATCATCGAGTGCGTCAGCTACAGGACAATGCTCAAGTTTGTCGAGAAAGACGCCGTCGACATACCTGCTCGATTAGTTCGTGAGCCTTCGAAGGTTCTTCTTCCCCGTGGCGAACACGACGCATGGATGCCATCGACCGGGCCAGCGATTCCCCGCGTTAGCACACGAATCGGTAGCGACCAGCCGTACCTACAGAGGCTTCGCCACTTGGACTCCGTGGGGGCTTTCAACGCTAGCGACACCGTCTCACACGCTCTGTTTGCGTGGATACGTGATGGTAAACCTTCCAAGCTACGGCGGTGTTGCTCCACATCCTTCCACGCGTTCGGGTTTGTAGCTGCGGCTTTCTCATTTCTGGGAGGCGTGGCCAATGTGCAATTAATTCGCGAGTCAGCGGCGCAGCACAGCCGAAGTGAAACTCTGCAAACATCAGCGGTTGAGTTGTGTTCGCTAGCAGCGACAATACTGTACTGTGTACCCTTCATCGGACTGCACCATCGCCACGTCTTGCGGAAGATCGTCACGTCCTTCAACTTCGTCTTCTTCTCGGCGCAAGTCACTGCAGCTCACATCTGTGTCTGCGATTTCTTCCGGTGGACGTCGCGATGCGTCGTGCTCGTCGCAACCTCGTGGATTTGGATCCACTGGGTGCTGCTGCTTGACGCCCTCACGCCAACTGTTCGAATGTGCGTGTTCTTCCATATCCGCGTAGCTGCTGCGGTCTTCACGCTATGCATTGGCTCTGCTGTGGTGTTGATCTACGAGCTCGTCTTCTCGTCCGCACCAAACGAAGGCTTCCACGATCGCGTTGTGTGGCACGGATTCATCTTCGACCAGTCGATCACATTCCGCGTCGCGCCATTCTTCTACAACTGCTTCGTCACGGTGTTTGCTCTGTCGCTTCGCTTACTCTGGCGCTTGTGCACAGTGCCCAACGATGTCTTGGTCGTACTGGACGGTGTCGTGATCTGCAACAACTACTTGAGCAAGAAGACGACGTCACGGTTCACCTCGCGAACCACAACGCGAGAACGTTCACGACGATGGGGCTCAATGTGGCGGCAGCCTCCACGGACGCAGATCATGGTGTTACCAGCCCCAAATTGACACCGATTTAGTCGGCGACTTTGTCGGAGAGCCAGCATAGGAGTTGGTTCCCCATCTTGAGCCGATAGTAGTAGACATAATCTCGAGCAGAATGTCTGGAACGTCGAGAACGATATCTAATCCTGCGACGATGGAGCCATGCGCTAATTTCGTCATTCCATGCTTGACGTTGTTCACACGACGCTGATATTCTGGGGGGGGGAGATTCCAATAAAGGCCTCGAGCGTTGGGGTCCGGCGGCGCGTGTGAGAGGCCATCGATGGTGCGAGTAGGCCCGGACGCCTCCGCTGCGGGGAAGATGTCCGCACTTGACGGTGGTTATGCAGGCGAGCAAGTGGCCGCGCGTCCTCGACTGTTTTACGAGCTGATACCAGCTCGTCCGCTTCCCGATCTCGACCTCTCAATCTCGATGAAGTCTCGATTCTTTTCACCACGCGCGCTCGAGTTCATCAATCAGTCGATCGCACCGTACAACTCGATCATCTTCGCTGCGTACGTGGCGGCGGTTGTAGCGTACCCCATATTCCTCGTCCTCGATTTGACAACCAGTCGGAAGCTGTCCATCATGGTGACCGTGCTGGCGATGCCAGCCACATTTCTCGCTCCAACCCACTTGCGCTACCACGTCGTTCGACTGCTGCTCTCGTCCACGTACGAAGTCTGGTTCTTCTCCATCATCAACGCCATCACGTGCATCGTCTGTGGGATCGCGCTGGATGATGTTCGCTGCCTCACCATACTCGCACCATGGCTAGGCATGCAAATCAACATCGTTCTCGATGCCAACTTGCGTGCTGTCCGTCGCTTTGTCGTCGCATCTCTGCTTGGAAGTGTTATGCTCTTGACGGTCATCCCCTTCGTCGCTTTCGGTTGGGTGCCAGGCGTTCATAACGTCGTGCTGTGGCGCTACAATACGCACGAGATCTCAGCGTTCGCCGTCATCCTCAATGGCATCACAACACTCATCGCGATGATGGCTCGTAATGTCGTCCGAAATCGACGAAGCCTCAGCCGCAGAAAGTCGGCTGGAAGCCAAACCTCAGTGGTGAGCTGTGTCGCGTATAGATGTACCCTTCGTTTCGCCGCGCTGGGCCAAGCAGCCTCATGTAGCCAGGCTTCCACCGCCGCCGAATCGACTGCGATACACTCCCCGCCAACCGTGCACCGCCCGCCTCACATGCAAAAGATGCGATACGTCGCCACGATTCGCATTCTCGACTCGCAAGCCACCGTCGTGCCGTATCACTTCCTCGCTCGCCTTGATAGCCTTGTCAGTACCCGGCGCCTCATGTGGTGGATGGCGCGAATCGGAATCGTATTCACACTAGCTGCGACGCCACTTGATGTGTTACTCAACAAGCCCAGCGAGCCCAATCGCGATCAAGTCGTCCCGTGGCTGCACTTTCTCGCTCTGGGAGCAACATCAGCCTTCTTCTTCGTCAGTGCGGCGCACTACCAACGCGTTCTGCTTCGATCCATTGTGACTTCCTTCGAGTTCGCGTTCCTCGATGTCCAGTCGTTCGTCGTGCATCTTGCAATGTGTGATTTCTTTCGATGGAATACGCGAGCTGTGTCACTGGTCGCGCTCTCGTGGATATGGACGCACTGGATCATCCTAGCTGATGCCTTGACACCGAAGGCTCGACGTATCCTTGGCGTGAACGTTCACATATTCGCCCACGTGACAGGCTTCTGCATGGGCACGAGCATTCTCGTGCTGTACCTCATGATCTTCTCGGACTACTCGACGCAGCTCTACGATCGTGTAGTCTTCTCGAGGCAGTTCCTGACCCGCGTGTTCGAGATCCGTGTCTCGCCGATCTTCTACAGTTGTTACATGACCTTGTTGGCTTGGTTCGTCAAGTTTTTCTGGCGCGTTTGCACCTGCGCTGCACACGATTTGATCTTGGTCGACGGCGCAGTGGAGTACGACAACTATCTGAGAAAGACCCGCACGAGACGGCAGTCATTACCTTGGTTTTTAGCTCGAAACCGCACACAACCCGACACTGACGACGTCGAGACCGACACGCCAAGCACGGAGACGTAGCGACGCGTCCGCTAGACCCACCTTGTGCTCGCAACGTTACCCTTCCACGACCCCCATGCGCGTGAATTTTGCGCGAGTGCTTCATCCTGGCCGCTGCGCAAGACCTGGAACGCTCGCCGTGCATCGTCGATGGCGACGTGTGCCTGACGCTGAGGCTGCTTCTGCAGAAATCGAACACGCAACGCGCTGTAGATTTCCCTCGGAAGACGTACAGCAGTCGAGCGGAATAGTTGAACGAGGCCATCGAAGATGGGGATATCTTTCCCGTTCACGTACAGTGCAGAAGTCGCTTGCATGTGACTTTCGTCTCCGTCGCTTGCAGTATCTCGACCCGCTCGCCCAACGAGATGCACGTAGTCTTGGATGGTCTTGGGAGCATCAAAGATCACGACGTTTGTCACGGACAGCATATCGATTCCTCGACCGAGCACGTTGGTCGTCACGAGAACTTGCACTCTTTCTTCGATGAAATCTTCCAGAATTTGAAGCCGTTCTTGCTGGGACTTCCCGGCATGGAAGCTACTTGTGTGTACGCGTGCTGCCTTCTTGCGGATGGCATCCGCCAGCATATCCGCACCCACCCGCGAGTCCACAAATACGAGCTACACAGGATAGCAACATGTTAGATATCAACAAATATGGTAAGTAATTCAACTTTCGTACCGTCGGTTGCCCAGGATGGTGCTCGAGAAAGCGAAACAGCTCAGTTTTCTTGGCATTCTCCTCGACCCAGAACACAGAATGAGCAACGTGCGACTGAACTGCCAGCCCCGACGAGTCTGCGCCTTGCTTTGACGCAGTCACACCGACTTGGATGCGCGCGTATGGTGACGACAAAGCACAGGCGGCCATGATCTCCTCGACCTTGGGCAAGATCGTCGCGCTCGAAAACACGAGCTGCACGATCGATTCGGACCCAGTGATATGGCCGAGGATCTGTATGACCGTGTTGACAAAGCCGATGCTGAGCATCATATCGACTTCGTCTACGACGCAGCAGCGCACGTCGGCGAGCAGGTTCTCCACTGCGCCATCATCGCAGTGGTCGGTGAGGATTCCGAGCAGTCTTCCGGGCGTGGCAACCACGACCTGTACGCCCTGCCGCAAGCGATGCAGCTGCGACACGACTGGCAGTCCACCGATCAGAAGCGCCGTCCTCATGTCGAGAATGCCCTTCATCAGCGTCTTCGCCTCGTCTTCGATCTGCAACGCGAGCTCTCGAACTGGCGCGAGCACAACAGCGTGAGGACTTCCAACAGCCTCACCAGCTTCTCTTCTCTCCAGGATCTGGACGACTAGAGGCAACAGAAACGCTGCTGTCTTGCCTGTGCCGGTCGGTGCACTCACGAGCACGTGGGCGCCCTTGAGGATGGCCGGAATGGTCTGCATCTGCACTGGCGTCGGTGATTCGAACCCCTTGGCCGCCAGATTTTCCTTCAGCTGCTCTGTCAGAGAGTCAAACGACGTATACAGACACGCAACAGTTTCGTTGGTAGCCCCGACGACCTCAGCTTGGATGTGGAGCCGCTTCCGCGCTTCTTGTGAAGCTTCTTCAGCCTCGGTTCTGTCATCGCGAGCCAGTTTCCGCGGTGGCGACGCTGCCGCTGCCTCCGCTGGCGACGGCTTGCGCTTGTTAGACGCAGCGCCTTCATCTTGCTGCTTCTGTGTCTGCCGCTGTGTGCACATATCGCGGCATTCGAGACTGCAGACGTCTTCGTCGGTCGCATCGCACACATATTCGCCGTATCGGCCACAGATCTACAGCGTCCACTGCCACATTGAGCGCCACAATCGCCACAAATATACATAGCCTACGTACCACACACTTGGGCTCTCCATCGATAGCGCTGCGCTGCTGGGACGCGAGCCGCACGACGTCGCCGCCGCCGTCTTCACTCATTCTCGCTGCTTGACCTGTTGGTGCGTATTGGCGCGGCACCAATTCAAACAGAAACTAACCTAATTAGTCCGGAATAGGCTAATTAGAGATCTTGAGCGAAAAAGACGGACCGACGTGGTGCCCAGAAGCACGTTCTCGAACGAGATTGCAGTGAACGAGCCTCTTATATAGATGGGATCACTACATCTGAGCCACTCGTGGCATCTCCACCTTCCCAGGCCACAGCGGCGATGCAGCCGACGGCGACGAGAGGATCGATCTCGGTCGAGTTATATAACGCTTCACGGTTGCTGGGGGGGGGTATGCGTGGCGTAAGTACACTACCTGCGCTACTAGTAGTAGTTCATTTGGTTCGTTGGTTCATTGGTTCATTTGGTTCATTTGCGTACAATTTCTATAACGACTTGGTGGTGTGGGAGGACGGCGACTGCGAGTACGTGCGCTCTGCAGGGGACATGTGCAGTGCGAGCGGCAGTTCTTCCTCGGAATCCGATAGCTCGTAGTAGGATCGCTCGCGAGCTATGTTCTCCTGCACGGCCGTCAAGTCGGACAGACCTGTTGCCCCTCGCTTGTAGAAAACGTAGCAGCCAGCGGAGCAAAGCGCGTAGAGGCCAGCTAAACAGTCACCACCAGAGAACGATTCGTCAGATGCGATAGACACTCGCTTCCACTGATAGTGTAATCGCACCAGCTTCAAAGCACGCGTTGGCTGTGGTCTTAGGCTTCTTAGCGCTCTTCACGAACTCGGGCTGGAGCTTGAGCAATGCGCCGACAATCGTCTGTGGAAATAGCAGTAAACCCAGCGACGGTTAGAAGCCATTCGTCTCCTGCTTTCCAAACGGCAACGCCCACGCACCAGGAAGATGAACCCTGAGAAGCAGAAGATCATGCCGAATAGGAACTCTACAAATACAGTGGTGCCGTAGCGTGAGTCTTCTGGCGCACGCTATAGGAAAGCGGAGCCATATCGCGGGCTACGCACTTCCGCTCTTCGTCATTTTGACTCGTCACACGCTCGTTCCGACGCGCTTCTCGGTTAAGGATCACGCTGGCACTGTGGTCTGCGTGGAGAATGGGATTATGTATCGCGGTGGCGTGTCTGTAGCTCGTGGGCGCGCTCGACGGCTCGAGTGTTTCTGCTGCTTCTTCAGCAGCTATCCACGCACAGGGTCTGACTGCACGCGTGTTGAGGGGTCTCGGCAAAGAACAAAGGATCGACAAATCTCTACACAAGAGCAACTCCTCTCGATACAAGAGCCCTTAATCCCCCGGTCGTGTTTCTCACGCTGTCACAGAAACGAGGCAGCCACCCGAGTCCACTTCTCATCATTTGATTGGCTGAAAGTAACTTAAAACGAAAATGATTCGCCAAAATGACATGTTGAAGAGTGACTGAAACAGAGATGCGTCTCGAGTGACTGAAGCAGCGATGCGTGTCTATGTTGGCCGACATGAAGCACGGACGACCATGGCCAGCGAATTGCTGACCGCGGGTCTCGCTTCTGAGCGCATCCATCCATCAGGGTGCTCGAATCAAGTCAT
>JAADXI010001175.1:0-10787 GCA_023337615.1 Pythium brachiatum | reverse complement strand
GTGGAGGCCTCTATCACGCGTGCTGCGGACGTGGCCGGCATGCTGGCGTACTGCTTCGAGGTCTGCCGCACGGTCGTGGCCAACCGCGACTTCCGCCTGAAGGTGTACGAGGTGATGGTGTCGATCTACCGCGCCAAGTGCCCACAGGACTACTCGGGTATCGCGCAGTGTCTGCAGATGCTGGACAACCACTTGGACGTGACCAAGATCCTCGAGCAGCTCGTGCGCGGCACGGATGAGCAGTGTCTAATTGCGTACCAGGTCGCCTTTGATCTGAGCGAGAACGAGAACCAGAAGTTCCTGCTCAACATCTACCACTCGCTGCCGTCGCCAAAGCCGGAGACGCCTGCGGCGGTGACGGCGGAAGACGCATCTGCGACGGCGGCTGTCGCGCCTGCTAACTCGGTGCCAACGGCGCCACCAGCCATCCCCGCCGGCGCGTCGCCAGACTACTGGACCAAGATGGACAAGCTCAAGTTGATTCTGTCGGGCGAGTTCCTCGTCGATCTCACACTCGACTTCTTGCACCGCAGCAGCGACTCGGATCCTCTGCTCATGAAGACGGTCAAGACGGCTGTGGAGAACCGCAACTCGGTGCTCCACCACTCGGCGGTCATCGCGCACTCGTACCTGAACGCGGGCACCACGACCGATGCGTTCCTGCGTGAGAACCTGGAGTGGCTCGGAAAGGCCACCAACTGGGCGAAGTTCACGGCTACGGCGAGCTTGGGTGTCGTCCACAAGGGCCACGTCCGTGAGAGCATGAATCTTCTCGCTCCATACCTGCCACAGGGTGGTGTGTCGCCATCCCCGTACTCGGAGGGTGGTGCGCTGTACGCGATGGGTTTGATCAACGCGAACAAGGGCTTTGCCGGCCAGTCCAGCAAGACCACGATGGAGTATTTGCGCAACGCCTTGAAGAACGCGGGTGCGGATGAGACCGTGCAGCACGGTGCCTGTCTGGGTATTGGCCTCTGTGGTCTAGCCTCGCACGACTACGAGATTTACGAGGAGCTGAAGAACATTATGTTCACGGATTCCGCTGTCGCTGGTGAGGGTGCTGGTATCGCGATTGGTCTGGTGCTCCTGGGTGCTGGCAGTGAACACCGCAATGGCGAGATTGTCAAGGACCTGATTGCGTACGCGCACGACACGAAGCACGAGAAGATCATCCGCGGATGTGTGATGGGCATCGCGTTGATGATGTATGAGCGTGAAGAGCAGGCCGATGTCCTCATCGAGCAGCTCATTCGTGACAAGGACCCACTGATTCGTTACGGTGGTATCTACGCGACGGCCATGGCGTACGTTGGTACGGCCAACAACAGCGCAGTGCGTCGCTTGCTGCACGTGGCTGTGAGCGATGTGTCCGATGATGTTCGTCGGGCCGCCGTGACGTGCTTGGGCTTCGTGCTCTTCCGCACGCCAGTGCAGGTTCCAAAGCTCGTCTCGCTTCTGTCAGAGAGCTTCAACCCACACGTTCGATACGGCGCCTGTCTCGCAGTCGGTATTGCCTGCGCTGGTACCGCCAAGAACGAAGCCATTCAGCTGCTCGAGCCTCTTCTCGACGATCCAGTCGACTACGTTCGTCAGGGTGCATTGATGGCGCTGGCGATGGTGCTGATGCAGGAGTCTGAAGGACGCAACTCGAAGGTGACTGTCATTCGTGAGAAGATCCTCAAGCTCATCACGGACAAGCACGTCACCACGATGACCAAGGTACGCATTCTCTGGGTGTTTGCAGGTCATGCCGATGCTGATCTGACTCAATTTGTTGTGTTTTTCAGATGGGAGCTATCATGGCCCAGGGCATTCTGGACGCTGGTGGACGCAACGTTGTGATCTCTCTCCAGTCTCATATGGGGTACGTTTGGTTGATGAGATACGGATGCCCGGGTGAGTCTAATGTCGTCTTGCCTCCGCGAACAGATTCACGAAGATGGCCTCGGTCGTCGGTCTCGCAGTGTGGGCGCAGCACTGGTTCTGGTACCCACTGTTCCACTTCCTCGAGCTGTCGTTCCAGCCGACTTTCCTGATCGGTCTCACGAAGGACTTGAAGCTGCCGAAGGACTACAATGTGCAGTGCAATGCCAAGAAGTCGATGTTCGCGACTCCAAAGCGAATGGAGGAGAAGAAGGAAGAGAAGAAGGAGCTGGTTGCCACGGCTGTGCTGTCGACGACTGCGAAGGCAAAGGCACGACAGGCAAAGCACGACGCGAAGGAGAAGAAACCAGATGCGACTGCTGCCGAGGAGAAGACGGAAACCGAGGCAATGGAGGTGGACTCGGAAGGTCCAGTCGAAGACAAGGCTGCGGTGAAGAAGGTTGTGGTGAAGGAGCCTCTGACACACACGGTCAAGTCGCCCGCTCGCGTCACACCAGCTCAGGAACAGTACATGGCGTTCGATGTCAAGCAGCGATACATCCCCGTGATGTACCCGAACCAGCGAGCTGCGGGCGTGGTCATCCTGCGTGATACGACCCCACACGAAGCTGAGGACGTGGAAACCATCAAGGCCCCTACGGGTGCCGGTGCGGAGGACGAAGCCGACCCGCCAGAGCCATTCGAGTGGGAGCCACCACAGTAAAGAAGACCAGGCTTTTGGTGAGTTTGCTTTACATACGTATCGAGATAGGGGATCGAGGCTCGGGTCCGGCAAGAGTTTTCTTTTGCTGGAGTCACCAGCCAACCAAACAACAAAATAGTCTTTGAAACACAAGCTTCGTGAGACTGTCGCTCCAACTTCAGCTCGTGGTATCGACTGGGGAGAACCACAAGGCGATCGCGTGGCGTGCTCAGCGAAAGCCGTTGGCCATGATTCACAATTCGTATCGGACGTTCGCGGCTGACGTGGTGGCGTGGGATACCGATAGTCCCCATCAGAAATACTGTACTAGGGCGACCAACTGAAGGTTCGGCAGCACGTTGCAAACCCCTGCAACGTGCAGTGCAAGATACAGTACTTCTCCACACGCTTTCGGTCCAGCGTATCCAGTCCAGCAAATGTGCAGTACTTCGCTTGAGACGGGACCCACCGAGTGTCAGGCGTTGCCGTCGTTGGTTTTGGGTTTGGTCCAGCCCACGCTGTCGCAAACGAAGCAGCGGCCTGATCTGGACGCGATCACAACCCACAGCCCACAGCACAACACCAGCTGCACTGCGCTTCCTCCGCCCAGCGCTGCACGCTGCGCGATCTTTCTCCGGTTGCGGCAGAGGCAGTGAACCCTGTGAATGCACGCAGCACACCACACCAAACAGTGCGCATTCACATTCACAGCAAATGTGGCTTCGTTCTCACCTCACCTCTGATTGGTTGAAAACTAACCTACACGATCCGTTGATTGGACAAACATGCCGGCGTGCATCAGCCTCCTCATTGAGGAGCTCACAGCCAATTCGAATCCGCACAGCGAGTCCCGTTTTGCAATCGTCCAACGGCGGAACGCAGTCCAAACCCCCATCGATCTAGTAGCTCAAGTACTGTACACTGCACCATGGCGTTCGCGCAGTCGGAGATGCTGGAGATGCGCAGTCCGGAGACCGGCGGCAGCTACCGCGAGCAGCTCCTGGGCCACGACGCCAAGCACGACGCCGTCACGGGCCCGACCGACGGCAAGCCACTGCTGCAGCGCTTGTTCGTATTCACGCGGCCTGGCTGGTTCTCGTATATGAAGCAGTTCGTGACGCTGTCCGAGTTCTCCGGTGCATTTGGCGACATCGGACTCTTCCTGCCGCTGCTCACGGCGCTGTCCATCGGCCGCGTGGGCGGCAAGCCACAGATCGAGTTCGGGCCGGCGCTGTTCTTCGCGGGCCTCTTCACAGCCGGTCTGTCCGCGTACTTTGCTGTACCGATCCCCGTGCAGCCCATGAAGACGATCGCCGCTGTCGCTATCTCCGAGAAGTACTCGAACGAAGAGATCTTGGCCGCTGGTATCCTCTCGGGCGTGACGCTGCTGTTCCTCGCGACCACCAACCTTATCAGCGTCGTGTGTAAGTGGGTGCCCATGTCCGTCGTGCGCGGCGTGCAGCTGGGCGTCGGTATCAGCATCATGATGAGCGGCTTCAAGGCCGCGTACGTGCTGCAGCTCAAGCTCACCAAGGCCACGGCCACGACGGCGTTCTCGGGCAAAGAGCAGACCGAGATCGTCTGGTGGGGCATCGACAGCGTGTTTGTATCGATCCTCCTCACCGTGCTCTGTATCATGTTCATCAGCAGCCGCAAGGTGCCGATCGCGTTGCTGCTGTTCGTGTACGGTATGATCGTCGCCGTCTACCAGTACACGACGCTCAAGGACGACTACAACCTGCCGTCGCTGACGCTTGGCCCGGACTTTGTCGCGCCGGTCGTGCCGTCCTGGCACGCCTTCAAGACTGCATTCCTCCATCTCTTCCTGCCGCAGCTGCCGCTCACGCTGCTCAACAGTGTCGTAGCCGTGGAGAAGCTGGCCACTGATCTCTTCCCCAAGCACCACGAGCCCGCCAGCGTGCGCCGCATTTGCTTCAGCATCGCTGGCGGCAACCTGCTCTTTTCCTGGTTCGGTATGTTGCCTGTATGCCACGGCGCTGGCGGCCTGGCCTCGCAGTACACGTTCGGTGCTCGCAGCAGCCTCTCGATGGTGTTTCTCGGGCTGTTTAAGCTCTTTTTCGCACTGCTTTTCGGTTCATCATGCGTCATCTTGCTGCAAAAGGGTATGTTCCCTCAGTCGGTGCTGGGCGTGATGCTGGCGTTCAGCGGCCTGAGCCTCGCGGCCGTGGGGCTCAAGATCGACAACTCGGACCGCCAGGAGACGCTGCTCATGCTGCTCACTGCCGCTGGCTGCCTGGGTATCAACACAGGCGCTGGCTTCCTCGTGGGCTTTGCCAGCTACTTGGTGCTGCGTGTGCTCCACCACTTCCACTGGGAGTGAGCTGCTCGGCTAGGACCTACCTAAATACAAGGTCGCATTTAGACTCCACACTTCAACTTGAGTTAAGAAACGATAGAAACGATGACCATGAACCAAGTTCGAATGCACCGACACCTCTGTTCGCTGCACGCAAGTTCCGAACGACTCGTTCGAAACGAGCACGCAGTACTTCGAAGTATGCGGTTGCATACATTGTCTTCTTGTACTGTAGTCTGGCGTGCGGGTGGCTGTGGATAGCCTGAAAAGTGATCGCTGTGGATGCTTGCGTGGTGTTTCCCGACTCAGATTCGTTTGCAGACATCTCGGTTTCTAATTAAGAAAATGTTACCCGAAGGTGACACGAAGGTCGCTTGGAGAATGGTGGCCAAGAGTTCCACGAACAACCCAAACGCGCAAGAAACGCGGCATCCGCTAAATGGAAGCCGCGCCGACCATCTCCGATTTCGACGCCATCTACGTAATTTCGCAGCACCACAACACACCTTTAGATAAACCAAGATGCCTGCACAACGACCCCGCGACTCGCAGCGTTCGGGACCCAGTACAGCGTCCAGGAGCCGCCCGCTCAGCGGCTCGATCCAGAACAAGCCCAGTCCGCAGCCATCGCCATCTCCGCAGCTCTCTAAGCCCCATGCAGCGCAGCCACGGCCACAGCCGCACACGCCGTTGCAGCAGAACTATGATACGTACGCGGAGAACATCCACGCGATCTCTGTGCGCCACAGCAGCCACACGGCGCTGAGCAGCTACGGCGCCGTGGACGACCATAAGCGCCACCGCCGCGGTAGCTTCCCGGACGCCGACCAGCACAGCAGACGAGACCATGGACGACTGATGCCGTGGCAGACGGGCTTCCACCTCATCTCGTTCATGGCTGGCTCTGGGCTCGTGTTCCTGCCGCTGGCGCTCGTGCAGATGCACTGGTACGGACTGTTGGTGCTCGTGGTCGCGGCGCTCATCTGCATCTACACGGCCAAGCTGCTGATCGAATCCATGGACATCTTACGGTGGACCAGCGACCGCCGCGTGACCTACAGCGACCTAGCGCGCACGTGTCTGGGCTGGAAGGGTGAATACGTGACGGCTGTGTTGATGCACGGCGGCTTTCTCGTGAGCGCAACGGGCTACATCGCACTGGTGACGTCGTGCATCACGGGCATGACGGGCGCCAGCTACGGCGTGGTTCTGTTCTTCGTAGCTGCAAGTGTGTGGAGCCACGTGCTCGTGGACTCGCTGCGAACACTGGCCATTGTATCGGCCGTGAACGTGGGCGTGTGTTTCTGGGTGGAGGCTGTGATCTTTGGCGACGCCATGTACCCGCTCAAGCAGATCTCGCTGGAGGAGTCAGCGTTCATCTTCGGCACACCGGACCTGTCGCAGGCGTCGCTGCTGCTCAAGCTCGCGTACTCGTTCTCGCTGCTGGCTAGCGGCTTCTTCTGTCACGCGGTGATCCCGACATTCTACAACGCCATGCAGGACCACGACCGGTGCAGCGCTGTGGTGCTTCGCAGCCAGAGCAGCGTGCTGTCGCTGCTGTATCTGCCCGTGTGTGTGGTGACCTACGCGGTGTACGGCGCGACGCTGCAGGCGCCCGTGTTCTTTAACATGCGCAACGCGGTCGTGCGCAACCTAGCCATCGTGTTGTACTGCGTGCATCTGTTGCTGTCGTACGTGGTCACGCTATATCCGCTGCAACGGGCCATTGAGAAGATGCTAATCGAGGCTGACGAGAGTGAGGAGATGGCGTCACTAAACCCGGCGATGCTGGCGCTGCTGGGCCACACCAGCCAGGATCATGACCGACACAGCGACCGGTCTGGCTCAGGCTCTGGCTCAGGCTCTGGCTCTGGGTCGTCGTCTCCGTCTCCGTCGTTGGCGCAGCGTCGCGAGCGTGGCCTCCAGCTCATCAGTCGTACTGCCACAGTCGCCGCAACTGTCGTATTGGCCTATGTATTCCAGCCCACGACGCTGCAAATCTTCGGGGCGATGATCGTGCCGGCAACCACGCTGGCGCTGATCTTGCCGTGCGTGTTCTTCTGGACGCTGTGCACGGAGGAGGCGAGCTGGCTGGACAAGAGCGCCATCGTGGTGATCGTTGCACTTGCCGTTGTCAGCATGGGCGCGAGCGTGGTAGTGATCGTACTTTGAGAACGAAATGATAAAGATGCAAACAAGGCAAAGAGTGAATTGATATCGTGGGGATACTTGGCATGACTAATCACCAGACTAGAGCACACAGATACAGCGACCACACTATGATATTGGACAGCTCTCATGGGGTGCGATCTTCGGCCCACCCTTCTACGGCTGCCTTGAGCATCTCTCGAAGGTCAACGCTGAAGGGCGTCACCAAGACAGGGCTGTGGGGGTCGACGATCAGCTCGTGGGCGGCCATCGCATCCATCACAGGGAAACTGGCGGAGACGTCACTCGCCCTCATCGATACATGCGGGAACTCGTAGGGCGAGGCAGCAATCGGACGGATCTCGCCTGCTGGGGTCGTGCGGCTTGGTACTGTGCTGAGATCCTCAAAGACGCGATCGGTCAGCGGCGCAGTGCCGAAGGACACTTCATCGACCACATGGATGTCGGCGAGCCCATTGGCAAGGAGGTTGCCTGCGCGTTCAAACACGAGGGCGAGTACAGGCTTGAGCAGGAGAGGTGGACCCAATTCAAACGCAGAGGCTCTGGCGCGGAAGAACTTGAACGCCACGACGCGCTAGACGTGTGGTTCGGATAGATACTGACGCGCCTTGTCGACGATCTCCAGCGCGCTGAGATGGTTTGTTTCGATTTCCACGACGACCGAGGGCGGCAGTCGTCTTCGTGTGATCGGGTAGAGCACACAGTCTGGTGTGAACGATTCGCCGTTGTAGACACCAGGATAGTCCGTTTTCACGGCCACAGGGATCGGGCGCTGGCGTATCCTGTACACGCCCAGTGCCACATCGACTGTCTGTTTTGCGCTGCGGTGCTCATCTCCTTCGACGTCCAAGAGCTCCAGAACACCCTCGAGGCTCAACGCGACCACCAGACCAGCGAGCCAGCTCTGCGGAATGCGCTTGATCATGGCGTGAGTCACACCGAGTGCGATCACGACGCGGATGCCGCAGCAGTCGTCGCTGTCGTGGGCTTCGGCGTATTCCCAGGCGCGCAGCTGACGCAGGAACTCGACCTGCGCGGCCTCGATCGCGTCCCTGGGGATACTGCGCCGCGCCATGAGGTCGTCGTTTTCGCTGGGTGGCTATTGGCGAAATGCCAATTGTTGGTTTGGCGTCCGCGCGTCGGGTCCCATGCATCCATCATGGCTGAGAGACCTCGTCATTGTGCGAATGGGCACTACCGACTGATAACCGAACATGCAGATTTGCGGATCTCCGGTGACGCCCCTCGGCGTTCATCTTCGGTGTCACTCGCGTCGCTGCTGGTCAAGGTGTTATTGTGGTCGTTGGCAACTTCTGAGAACAGGAAGTGGAATTAGACTGATTATACTGGTGCGGATGCGACGACTGGAGCGGTGCTGGAGCCACACATGCAATGACCGAAGAACTACTGTAGTACGAAGTGAACAGACACGGAGATGACGCTGGGGTGGCGTCAACGTGGGGACTCCTCAACCGCGATGATGTCTGTCCCAACCCATGGCAGCGTCTTTGAAGATCTCAGGCAAATCGAACGACAACGCAGCAGTCACACCAGGTGCGTCGACTTCCACCTCCAGAGGCTGTGGAGGCATCCGACCGAAATGGGCACAAACCGCTCTTGTCTCGATGGTAATCGCTTCTAGAGGTGAGGGCGCGATCGGACGGATCTCTCCTGCTGGAGATGTGCGGCTTGGTTCTGTGCTGAGCTGCTCCAAAACAGCGCCGTCTAGAGGCGCGTTGCCGAAAGACACTTCATCTATCAAGCAGATATCAGCATGCTCGCCTGGCTGGACACTACCAATGCGCTCAAACGCAACAGCGAGTGCAGGCTTGACTAGCAAAGGTGTGTGACGTCGAAAGGTGGCGGCGCTGGCGCGGAAGAACTTCAAGGCCACAACGCGCTGCACGTGTGGTGCTGACAGACACTGGCGCGCCTTTTGGATGATCCCAAGCACGCCGAGATGGTGAACTTCGATCTCTACAACGACGGGTGGCTGCTGGTGTCGCGGTCGCGCTGGCCCACCGGCGCTGGGATTGGCGAAGCCCTCGAGCATCGCGTCTAGCTTGAGAGTTTCGTCTCCGAAGAAGTTGGAATGTTCGAGGTACGCCGAGAGTCCATTGGCATCACTCCTTTGTCCACGGGCGTACGTGTTCAGAAAGCTAACTGCTGATACTTTAGCACAATTGTGCTCCTCCCCTTCGACGTCCAAGAGCTCCAGCACGCCGCCCGGGCTCAATACGACCACCAGACCAGCGAGCCAGCTCTCCGGGATGCGCTTGACCATGGCCTCAGTCACACCGCGTGCGATCACGACGCGGATGCCGCAGCAGTCGTCGCCGTCGTGGGCTTCGTCGGCTTCCTAGGCGCGCAGCTGACGCAGGAACTCGACCTGCGCGGCCTCGATAGCGTCGCGGGGGATACTGCGCCGCGTCATTGTCGCTGGGTGTCTATTAGCGAAATGATGCCAGAGCCAATTGTGGTACAGTGATCGTGTGGGTGGGAAGTCAAGACCCGTCCGCGTCGGGTCCCATGCGTTGAGAGACCACAGCACTCTAGTCAGCAAACCTGTTCAACCTGAGGGTGCAGGACTAAGACTTGTCTGGTATCTACGGCAAGAATGAGCTCACGCCAAATGCTATGCTGGCGACACTCTCGAATGCGTGCTCGTCATGCCGCTGGGCAAACGGAGCTTCTCGCGCGGACTGACGTTTGATGCGCCGTGCTTCAAACGAGAGCTCTAGGACAAACATGATTCTTCGCAGGCTGGCAGCATTGACGGGAAGTGTCGAGCAACGACTCACTCATGACAAGGAGAGAAGGACCCCTCCTCCGGGAGGAGACTCTCCTCAGCCTGAGGAGAGTCCAAAGGAGGAGGCCGGGCAGCAATCTCCTGAATCTAACCAAACTGGATGGACCCCGACAGATGCCTGTCTACTGCCGGTATTCAGTGATTAGAGGTGCTATCAGCATACAATCACAATCACCCGTTAGCGGTGCGTGCAGCGTGTTTCTGTCCATGGGCGAACACGAACCCACCGCCCCTCATCTCTTGAGTCTGCACCTGCAATGTTGCTGCGCATCTGCCTGCCACCATGATCACTGCACGTTCGCTCCACTCTCCCACCCAGATCGTGTCGGTTGTGACCTGCCATCATTGACAAGTAGCCAGGGTAGCCAGGGTAGCCACCCGCACCCAGTCTACTGTACATACAGTCATCCCCCGCTTTTGGCCACCCACTGAAAATTTAGCTCCTCCTGAAATATATATTTTTGATTCCATTATCACACACAAATCTGATGCTAGCAAATAATTTCCTTGCGCTTTCTATAACTCAGCAGGGTGGCCAAAAGCGGGGGATGACTGTACCGGTACTAGCAGTGGTCCCACTGAGTCGGTCCACTGAAGGCCAGACTTCAAGGCCAGACCGCAGATTCGTTGTCCAACGAACCGGAAGCGCTGAATCACATGACGCGGTCTAAAATTAGCCTCAAGTAAGTACATTTGAGAGCTGTGTCAACGCAATGTTGCAATCTGAACGTCAAGTGGTTGGATGGGTTCAGTCTCCGGAAGATTCAGCGGTTCAGCGCCGTACCACACGCCTATGGAAACTTGGATTCCCATCTGTCGTTCGAGATATACGGGTATCCATTCCGGTTTTGCTGTACTGTACCTGGAATCAAGAGGGAAGCTCGCACGCCACAGGGTTGTCGGGGAGGGGGGGGGGGGGGGGGGGG
>JAADXI010001174.1:0-10788 GCA_023337615.1 Pythium brachiatum | reverse complement strand
TGGTCGTTTCTCGGTGCAAACCCGTGAGTGTCGTGGAGCTGGTGCCAGACTATTTGAGCATGTCCGGATATGGATCACAAGGTCAGCTGAACAGGATGAAATGATACTCAACAAGTGGGGTGTCGCTTGGTCAGTCCAGTAGATGACCTAGGTGGTAGCTGGCCACCAACCTCCTTTCGCACCTGGGAAGCCACATGCCTATGTTGCAGTGCGTCAAGCGACCAATCCACGTCAAGTGACCTAACAGTGACCCACACATCGTTCTCGATATGCCTCTCTAGCGACATACACCGGTAGAGAGCGGGAGGCAGAGCCGAGTTAAAGCGCAACACACGCTTGAAGAAGAAATTGCGCGATGATGCACAGTGCGTTCTGCACGCCGAGTGCAACACCAGGAAATGGCAACTTCAAGTTGAGGTTCCCAACCCGCCCAGTGCATCCTTCATAGCGGCACCGCCACACACGGCTTCCATCATCCTCGAGGCTCACGGCTTTTCACAACCGTCATGGCTGGCCAGTGGCCCCACAGTGGGGCCCCCACTGGCCATTATCAGGGCAGTTGCCCAAATCATCCGAAAACGTTTCAGTCTACAATGTGGACGGCGCGCACGAGCGTGCGTACCCCCGGTAGGTAGGCTGCGTAGTAGAACAACATGGAGTAACTAACCGAACCCGAAGGTCAACGCTCGATATTTTCGTCTTGGACACTGGCGCCACTGGCCACAGTCCCATTGAAGCTGCGACAAAGAACCCGTCGGTGGAATGCCCATGAACCACGGGCACCAGGGATTGATCGTGGAGATGCTCCATCCTGAAGTCGCGCTGTTGTGTTTGCGAATCATCACCACGCGTTGACCAGAGTCGCATTCCACTGACCGACATTGAAAGCATCACCGTAAATGAGATTTAGGTCCATCCTTCCCATTTCACAATTCGTTTGCAGCTGCTGCCAGCATGATGGGGTGCAATCTTCCTGTTAGTTCTGTGCTTCATGTCTGTGGAATGAAGCCTCGAGTGTTCCCTTGGTACCGGTACTTCTTCATTCCACTCCGTGAAGCAGGACTCCATGCATGGCTATGCGTGCGTACAGAAGGATGGAGGTCGGGAAACCCAAGCTAAACGGAGTTTTATGAAAACCTCTTAATCCTAATACCGGTATTAAACATGGTCGTTTCCTTTTGACTTGATGTTCCCCAATATCTGATTCATGATTTTTCAGTTACAAGAACGTTGAAGAACATGATTAGCCCATAAGCTAGGCTAATTTGATCATTTCGTATCTAGTAGGCATCATGCAGTACCCTTTCCTTGCATCCCTCCGCGTCCATTCAATCACACGAGCTCCAATCGAAGTAGCCACTGGCAACCGTGATGCGCATCGCACGAGTTCCTATTCATTCTTCATCGTTTCCGATGCGGCGTAGTTGGCTGCCTGCTTCGTGTAACTCCTGTGTGGTTCTCCCTGATGAGCTTCATACTATTCCATGCTAATACAGAACGCGCGGCGCTCTTCATAGAGCGGATGCGCACGTGGCGAGAACTAGTATTCAAACATACTCTGAGAGAACCCAATGCGACCCAGTCGAACCATTCGACGACCATCATATCGTCGCAAGCTCGCGCGTGCTCGGTGCTCTGTGATAGCATGTCGAGCCGTCCAGCGTCTCTCTACGGAGGGTCCTGGTGCTTGCAAAAGAAAAGTTAACCACTGATGCTGTTTGAGGTTGCGCGGCGCTCATTCCGTGTGCTCGTGACCATAGATGTATCAGACAGTCCCAAACACCAAACTCCATTGTATACTACGTAGTATCATACAACAAGCCGTCGTTAGAATGCCCATGAGAGCCTGAATATACTCTCCATTTCCATACAATCACCCCGCGTATTTTCAGTTTCTTTGGTGCGACTGGTCAGGTCCGTTCCCACCTCCATGGCGACACCAGCGTCTCCAGCGAAGCCGGTGTTTGTACTGCCGCCCAAGCGGAAGAAGCCCACGCTCGCACAGCGATGGAAGCACCGCCGTAAGCCCAAGGACGTGCGCCAGCAGTTCCTGCACTCGCTCAAGAAGAAAGACTTGGATGAGAAGCGCAAGTTGCAGGAGGAGCTCGTGCGGGTAACGTTACGCCCACGTTTCTCCACCATCAGTAGTAGTATCGCTTATAGCTGCGGCTGACGCGTATCGTGGATACATCCCATGAACAGCTCATGCAGCAGATCAACACGCTGCTCATCAAAGAGCACAAGGTCATGCCGGTCTACGGACGAGTACGTGCGCTCATTCAGATCCGTCCACACGGAGCGCTGTAGCTTGTGGCTGACAGTATCTTTGATCTGCAGAAATACAAAGATGAAGACCCACGCAGCGTGTTCTACTACAACATGCTTCGCCGCGTGGGGCTGCCAGAGGTGCACGCTCGCTTCGCGCCGTGGTTTCTCAAGTCGCAGCAGATCCAGCTCAACCGGTGGAGCTCCGTGCTGTTCGCTCGGCTGGAGCAAGCGTTTTTCGCTCTCCCCGAGCAGATCACGACGCTCGAGATGCGCATGCGGCAGCACCTGGACGAGTTTGACCTGGTCATGAAGCAGGGAAACGCCGAGGGCTTTTCGGAGAACACCAAGCCCCTGGAGCCTCGCCAACAGAACCAGCTTTTGCTGCAGCGCGCCTTTCGAGAGTGCTCGTTCTTTCAAGAAGACACGCGCAAGCGCCGCGTCGGTCCCAAGAAGACTGTGCCAATTGTGAAAGACCGCGATATCGACGCGACCCAGGAAGAGATCGACAGGCTAGAGATCATTCCGGAAGTGCCCCAGCAAAGCGCGCCCCCAGGACTCGCCCCGCAAGTACGAGGGCAGCTTGAGAGCCATGGCAAGCACTCGTACTTCACCTACAATGGCCGCTGGAAGGACGGCGAGATGCATGGACCGATGGGCGTGTATACGTTCGCAGACGGAGGCAAGTACCGAGGAGCCTGGAAGAACAGTCTGCCGCATGGAGCCGGGGTTGTCATTTACCCGAATGGCGTCAAGTACACAGGCAGCTTTGAAAACGGCAAGTTTCACGGCTTTGGCGTCATGGAGATGGCACGAGGCTACTGCTATGAAGGCGAGTTCCGCGATGGCGTGCGTTGTGGCCAGGGAAAACTCGTTTTCACGGCGAGTAATACGTTTTACGAAGGCGAATTCTACCAGAACAAGCGCCACGGCAAAGGCACGGAGACCAATGCTTTGGGGTATTCGTACGCGGGGTATTGGAAGGAGAATCGGATCTGTGGGCCTGGTAGGTTGATCCAGCCGGACAAGACTGAGGTGTTCAAGCAGGAATGGCCGATGTGTATCCTGGGGGATGCGATCCGACTAGTGAAACGCAAGAAGTTGGAGGCGGAAGGCAAAGAAGAGACGTGGTATCGCCAGTTGCTTCGCGTCCGGGACGATCTGCGAGTGCGCGATATGCAATATGCGTGGTGGGACAAAGAGGCGGAACGCATTGAGCGAGAGGAAGACGAACGCATTAACGGGCTCAAGCAAGCCAGGCGAGAGAAGCGCGAGGCTCAAGCTGCGGCGAAGAAGGCATTCCTGGAACAGAAGATGCGAGATCAGGAGGAGGCAGACACGAGCGAGGAGGATGGAGGCGGTGAGGCGGAGGGGGACGACGACGAAGAAGAAGACGAGGAGGAGGACGAAGACGAAGAGGAGGAGAAGGCTGATGGCGATAGTGAAAAGAAAGATGATGATGCTAGTAAACCCGAGAAAGATGAATAGAGCGTCATCAATACTATTGGCGAAAACATCCATCTAGAGTGTGGGCCTCCTCTACTTGCGGTGTGAGTCCGAGCCGCCGAGCTTCTCCAGTTCCTCGTCGATTTCATGCAGGTCCTTTGGCTCGAAGTCGTTGGCGACTCCTGGAAACGGCGTCTGTGGCGTCATACCAGCCAGTGGGTTTGGAGGGAAGCCCGAGGCAAGGCCAGCAGCCACGGAAGGCGGCACGACGTTACCGAGGGCCGAGATCGGGTTCGGCACTTGGCTCAGCGGCGAGTTCTGGATGAGCTGCGCGCTCAGCGGGCCGGCCAGCGACACCGCCGCCGACAGAATCGACTGCATGCCGATGTTCACCATACCCGCGACATCACTTAGCTACAACATCAATCAGAATAGCATCAATCAGTGCCTTGATCAGATCAGTGAATGATTAATGTGCGTACGTTGCGTGGCACTTCGCCCAGCATGATGGTCTCCTCCACACGGCGGTCCAGGAAGTTCCAGGTCTCCACAAAGTCGGGCGACTCGTCCGAGAGCATGAACAGCTCGGTGCTCGCGTAGATGCCTGTGAGCAGCGCGCGCTTGGTGTACCAGCTCGCGTCGGTCGACTTGTCGCCGGCAAAGTACCAGATCTCATCCGAGAGCTGCGCCAGCTTCTTCACAGTCGTCGACGCGTTCTGCGGCAGTGCACCGAGCGCCATCGCCTGTGGCCACGAGCGCAGCACTGGCGCATTCAGCTCCAGACGCGTGCGCACGCCGAACTTGAGGCGGTCGGGCACGCTCATGGCCTGGAGCTGCGCCGTGTGGGCGATCAGCGTCTCGCGCGTGGTCTGGTAGCTCTTGTCCATGAAGTAGTCGACCAGCTCGATCGCACCGCGCGGCATCATACCGTGCGCAACCGACGGGTAGCCCACAGCCTTCGCACCGGCCGCCAGCGCATCCAGACTCCAGCTATTCACACACACAGCAACAACCGCATTAGCCACTATGGTTTCAGCTCATTTTGGCACGATAGCGTACCCGAATTCGCCGACTTGCTTGAGCGCGCTGTCGAGGATCAGCGTCTCTGGGTTCGCGAACGGGTCCTGCGACTGGCTCTGCTGTGCGTGCTCGTCGCTGCTGGTCGCGGTGCTCATCGTGCGGACCGCAGAGCTCTTCGTGGCCACTGGCGAACAGCGAATGCTCGCGAACGAGCGCTGCTGCGTGAGCGGCGCGGCCGTGATAGCCGCCTTTACGGCCTGGGCTTGCACGCGCTGCAGCACGCGGCCAGCGGCCTGCAGACGCGTGATCATGCGCGTCGCTGGCGTCATTGTGGTCGCGATCTCTGTGGAACTCGGCGGTCGATTCGATTTGGGAACGTGTGATGAAGAGCATGGTCTCACTATGGTCCCTGTGTTATGTGATGCCGAGGCTCACCTGTGGTAGGGAATACGCATATGTGACGTGTGAGCAAAATGACAAGCTGCAAGTTAGACGGGTACAGTTCATTGGATTGGCATTGAAGCGCTTTGTTTTGACGGCTCTCAGTCGCTGTAGATGATCTGGTAGATGCAACAAGGCCACGTCGTCAGTAGGGCTCCTACAGTGTGGGTGAGCTATGCAGTTGAAAGCACATACCGATCCGTGGGGCACGAAGCCGCTCTCGGTGTCGTGGAGATCGCACAGACTCGCGACTTCGAGCCGCTTTCCCTGGACCGTGCTAAGTAGCTGCTGGCCGCGGAACGTGCTCGCTGTGATCCCGTGGTGCTTGCGCACCGAGGGGGTCGGATTTGTGGAGAAGATCTTCTTCTCGTGGCTGTCCATCACGTGTGCGTGACCCATGTCGTGCTGCAGATTCTTCACTCGCTGCGCCTCACTGTGCAACATACCAGACACATTAGAAGCCTAAAAATTTCACCATCGCAGCACACTGCCACGTACACGTTGCGATTCCGGCTGTTGGATCGCATGAGGATGTAGCGCTTCTCCATGAGCTTCTCGTCCAGCTCCGCCAGCTCTTCGTGCTGCTTCTGCAGCAGCAGCGCGCGTTTGGTCTCCTTGAAATTCTCGAATTTCTGCCAAAGCATTTTTATAGGTGAGCACAACCAACTCCACTCGTAAGAAACTTGAAAGAAACGACCAACGTACCCCTGCGTTCTTGGCGCGCTCTTCCCTCTCCATGGCGTCCGCCTTCACGTACACGTTCTTGGCGTCTTCAAACAGCCTGAGTTTGGCCAAGTTCTTCTCCGTGTTCTTCAGCTCAAGTAGCAGCGTCGAGAACTTCATGTGAGGCTCATGAAGGCGCCGTAAGAAGCTCTCGAGCTGCTGTTGCTCGACACTGTGGGTCTTGAGCAGATCCTCTTTCTTGAGCTGGATCTCCTTCTCCGAGTCTACTGTGCGCTGGTCACAGATCAACTCGCAGCGCTTTTTCGACAGCGTGGCGCCGCGTTGGAAGTGGCTCTGCTCCTCATCTTGGCGACGGTATTCGTACTTGCCCTGGGTCTCAATGAACTCCTTCTTGATGAGCCGCAACCTGTCCCGCAGCAGAATCGCCTTGTCGTACTTCTTGGTATTCGCGGATAAATCACGCAGCAGATCCTCCAGCTCGCCGCGAATGCGCTTGAAGATCGTGCACTGGTCGTGTTTGTCGATGTAGTCCAGAGGCGCGTAGCCAAACACTGCGAACACGTCCTGGAGCGACTTGATATCCATTGGATGCTTCTTTGTTGACGGAGGAGCACGCGGATCCAGCACAGTGAGCTGCTCGACCTTCATGATGGCGAACTGCAAGTCATCGCGAAGCTACAAGGTCACAATGCTATCAGTAGACGCTGGGCTACTCCACATACCACGGGATTGGAGAGAGCGTGCGCTTACATGCTGCTTCTGGTCTTCGTCCATGTTGCTAAATGCGTGGTGACGCGCTCTTCCTCAGCGATATGAACGCAGCGTGTGCGAACGCAATAGTCCTGTGTGGAAGCAAGACGCAGGCGCGAGGCAAGACCCAGGATCAGATCGATTCATTGAAAAGCGGTCCTGGATACGAAAGGCTACTGAAGCCAAAACAACAAGCAAAAACCAAGCAAAAATACCTCTCCAATCGAAGCAGTCAAGCTAAATACTGAGACTATCCGGGGATATTTCCGCGGATATACGGACGCTGCACTCACACACCACATTGTCACATCAAACGCACTGCACAGGCAGCTAAAACACACACACGCACCCAACATACAGGCAGGCACATACACTGGAGACGCAGACGAACGCCGGTTGATCACTTGGCGATGCAGTTGACGAGGTCCGAGGCCACGGCGCAGAGCGTCTCGACCGTCACAAACTCTTCTTTCGAGATGTACTGGTCGCGTGGGTTGACGTCCAGCACACACAGTGAGGCACTGACGATATCACATCTCGCACTGGAGACACGGGCCAGTGGGAACTGCGCGAAGAACCGCATACGGGCTTCGTGGACCAGCGTGAAGTAGCGGAAGCGAATGTCCAGCATCGGCTCGACAATGATCATCGGCGTGGCATCGCCCGACGCCACCAAGCTCGGGCAGTAGCTGGCCAGATCTGCATGACGTGGGAAGCGGGGGCGAAGCTTGGAAGTCTGGTGGAGACCGATGATCTGGCGCGTGCCGCTGCGCTTCTTGATTACGATGAACGCCACCGCGTAGTCGAGACGGTGCACTGCAGCCTCACAGATCGAGTCAAATGCTGCGGTGTCGATGCCAGTGGACACGTGGCTGGCTCGGTTGACTGCACTTGTGAATGGCTTCTCGTGGAGTGATGCGGTGGCTCGAGAGAGCGACGGAACGGCCGTCGGGTTGGCT
The DNA here is from genome assembly GCA_023337615.1 of Pythium brachiatum. Classification (NCBI taxonomy): domain Eukaryota; phylum Oomycota; class Peronosporomycetes; order Pythiales; family Pythiaceae; genus Pythium; species Pythium brachiatum. The sequence goes on along the minus strand of JAADXI010001174.1, from coordinate 3,223 downwards.
CGCGGGTAGCACACAGAGAACATTTGCATGTGGTCCGACGTGGTCGCCGCTGATGGAGTTTTCACCTCGTTGTACCGGGACGTGAGGCTGCTGCGTGTCTTCCCCTTCTCCTCCAGGTACATGTCCACGAGCGATGGATCCATTCCGCGGCGCGGCGTCTTCATGTCGAAGCTCGCATTGTCAGTCGAGTTGCGAGCGTCCAGCACTGCTCGAGAGAGGGCTTCGAGTGCGGAGGCACGGCGGTTTGGGTGCGGCGAAAACAAATCCTGGGCGACTTGGATCTCTGGCCGCGTTGCCGACGACTTTGGGGTCGAGCCAGAGTCAGCAGAGCCGTAGCTGCGGTCGAGTGCCTGAGTCGGCTGCTCATGGTCCTCCACCCCAAGCTCCTCCTTGGTCAGCTTGGAGCCTTCCCGCGACACGCTCTCGTCTTCTCCTTCCATGATCACGTCGAATGCGTTGTACCCAAGCGGCGAGATGACCTCGGCGTCCACGACAACGGGGCGATCCATGCCCTTCCAGAGCTGCTCATCATGGAACGCACTGGTGTCGACACGAGCCACGCACGGGAAACAGATCCGGTTCTCTCTCACTTTGCCAGCAAATGGCTCGACCTTGTGCTTCTTACTGCACTGCCGACACACGAGATGCGCACACAACTGGCAGTAGTGGTCCTTGCGGAAGAACCCGAAGCGCCGCAGACACACCACGCAGCTCTGCTCAAGCGACCGGCAACTGTTGCGGTCCGTGGGAAAGTACACAAACCGCTGGCTGCCAAAGCGGCGCTGGCGCACGGCTTGCTGGAAGTCACGCGCGGCCTTGGCCAGCATCATCACCACACGGCGGACGTCCGAGTTGACGCCTTCACGCTGGGAGCCATCAATGCTCATGCGAACGTTGCCGCCCATGCGTGGGTGCCAGTGGAGCTGGCTCGCACGTGAGACCGTGGTGCTGGTGATGGCGGACGCGTACGCACAGACCACGAGCCGCGTGCGTGGACCGCCCATGACGCTCTCCATGTCCGTCAAGTGGTAGCCGACAGCGATATGGTCCACGCTCGGGTCCCGCAGAGCGACGTGGGATTTACCGCACGCGATCTGGTCGTGGATGTGGAGCGGCAGTGTCTTGACGACGTGGAAGGCTTCGTGCTTGCGCGGCGAGCACTGCGTGAAACTGGTGTAGCACAGCTTCTCGGCGCCGTGGGTCTTGCGTTTCAAGCTCAGGCCGGTGCCCACCGTAGCAGTCTTGATAGCGAGCGTTCCAGGCAACGGCACAGCGAGCTCGTCGATGTGGGCGGCTCCAGAGACGTCTGGGACGGAGGTGTTGTTGTCCAGCAACGAGAGCGAGCGGCCTTGGACGCTGCGGCTGAGCAGCAGGTCTCCGCGCTTGAGCTTGTTGGCCCACAGCGTCTTCATGCTGGCTTCAAACTCGATGGGCTCGTCGTTGAAGAGCACGTCGATGACGTCGTTCACGTGACCGTCCAGTTCACACTGGGCAACAACCGCGTAGGACATGTCGATGCCGGGGTTAGGCAGCTTGTATTGGGTCTGGAAGCCATGGGGGAGCGTCGCGCGCGTAGTGGACTGCGGTCGTCCGTCCAGCCAGGAGTCCGCAGGGGCAGTGGACCGAGAGGACGAGCCATTGGAGGACGGAGGAGCTGGGACACCCGACCCACGACGACCCAGAGGCACAGCGACAGCACCGTTCGCAGACGGATCGAACTCGTACAGGTCGACGCCGTGTTTCTTGCGGAGCGTGGACCAGTGCGGGCCGTGGAAGTGCGGACGCGTGGTCACAGAGTGGAGTTGCGGCAACACACTGACCGCGTGGTCCACGAGCTGCTGCTCCGTGAGCAGCTCCACGACGCGGTGGCCGACGTACGCGTAGAGCCCGCGGTGGACGGTGGGCGAGGACGCGGCGCTGGGCGTCGTGAGCGGCGTGGCCGTGCGAGAGCGGTCGCGCATGGTAACGATGGAGAGCGGGTTTCCCTTGGTGCCGGCTTGTGCGGTTTGGGGGATTTCCCACAGAGGACGGAAAGGGGGAGACAGTGGGTTTCCCGCGAGAAGATTGCAAATGAAAGATCCGCTGGTGCAAGCGGACGGGCGGAGAACAAAACGGAGCGGAGAACAAACGGAGCGGGCGGAAAACTTCTAGAAGCGGGGGAGAGCGGAGAGCAGAAGTGACGTGGCGACAGGAGGATTCCTTTTGGCGTTTGAAAACAACAAAATCTGAGTGTGGATGGTTGGGTTGCGTGCGTCGCAGTGAGAAAGAGCGCGAGTCGTGGGGCCCCCAGTCGCTTGGAAAGAAACTAGAGGCAAGATCACTGGGCGGACGCGCGTGGCTCGTCCGCCAGGAAAGTAAACTGGTCACTGGGTTCCAACGCGTTGAATGCAACTACCGGTACATCAAATACAAGCAGCGGACTGATTGATTGAGTTGGTTCATTCCGTCCGCAGCGGAAAGTTGCAAACGCGTTCAGTCGATCCACCACGGACGAGAAGTAACGCAGGATGTCGGCCAAGTGAGAGCGGGATTCTGAAGATATGGAAGCACAAAGAGCCCTGGTGCAGGCACGTGGAGCGTGGGAAACACGTTCGCCAGCGTCTGAGCAATCAGCTGAGCGTCCTCCACACGCCCCACAGTGTAGATGGACCGCTTTCGCGAGAAACTCCCGATGTTGAAGTAGCCATGAAACACCAGATGCTCAATTGATCCATGGTCTGATTTACAGCCAATCACATGCCTCAATCCTATTAATAGCCTATCAAAAAGGGGTCGATCTTTTTTTCGAAAGGTTGTAGAGCCATGGGTCCGCATCTCTCGAAGCCATTGGCGATTGAAAGACAGCGTCGTGCGGAGGACTGATAGTGATGGGTTATCTGAGTGGGGTTTGGGTTTTCTGTTGTGGCGGACCGCCACTGGCGGTCTCTTAGTGAGGGGACGCCCGTCCCCGGAAATTGGGGACACACAGCAAATAAGCATGGGCTAGCGTCGGAGCGCTGTGTGTAAATCACATGGGCGGATTGACAGATGTGTTTAGCGGAGCATGTGGTCCAGACTGTGTCCTGTCTCTCTGCATTTTGGGGGCGTCACTAGTGGTGTATATGGGGAGATTTCGTCCATTCCCCGCAGAGCATGATGATATGGCTCTAGCGCCTACAGTCATCCCTCGCTTAACGACACACACTGAAACTCTATATCCCTGCTATACCATATGCTTAGTTTT
>JAADXI010001173.1:0-10792 GCA_023337615.1 Pythium brachiatum | reverse complement strand
GGTGAGGTGGCGACCACATGCAAAAAGATCCGAAGTGTGGTCGATAGTTGCGGGAACCTCCACTGGTTGATCGCGCTGTGGATTGCCATGGGCTCCATGTCTCTGCGGCCTACAGCAAAAGTGCCTACGACGATGTGGTGGTCACCACCAACGGGCAGAGCCAAAGTCAAGCAATGCTGCGGTGAGGAGAATACGCATGGCACTGAACTGCCACTCCCGGAACCAACACGTCCGACCGTGGATCCAAGCTGGGTGGACGTCGACTCACAGGGACAACGTGGGCTGTGAAAGTCACCTCTATATTTTCATGAATGCATACCATCATTTTTAGCCAAGGGGGTTTGAAACTCCTGTCACTACCTCTAATCGATGATATATTTGACCAAGATGCCCGGGCACGCGCAGCAGTTCGCATTTCTGCGGATCGTCCGCAGCTCGCCTCGCTGTTGCTGGCCGCTGCTGGCGTCTCTGTGAGAGCGCCACCAATCGTTTGAAGTGTCTGCGTCGAGACGTCGTCCATCGCGTTCGCCGTCTCCACGCGGCGCTTCTTCGTTGGCGGCGGCGACTCTTCCATGTCGAGTGATGGGAGTGCCGTTCCAGTCTATCGGCCAAGCCCTCAACGTTGGTGATGGAGAGAACAAGTCTGAGTGAAATGTTTGTTGGATAGGTTCGGATCCAAACTCGGGATCGAATGGGAACTTGAGGTTGGCTCAACCCATACTATACAGTACCCCTCATATACCGATACAGATGTATGCATTCTGCGGCCGCCCCATTGTTTTCCTTCCAGTTGTCGTCACGACAAATAGCTGTTCACATTCGAAATGGCACAGTCGCCGCCGCCAACGAAGAAGCGCCGCGTGGAGACGGCGAACGCGATGGACGACGTCTCGACGCAGACACTTCAAACGATTGGTGGCGCTCTCACAGAGACGCCAGCAGCGGCCAGCAACAGCGAGACGACTGCTGCGGACGATCCGCAGAAATGCGAACTGCTGTGCGTGCCCTACGTGGATTTACTCCCACAAGGGCAGTATTACTACGAACGCCAGTGCTACGGCGAGCACTACACGTTGGTGCTCGAGCTGTTGGAGAAGGGCGAGCCGTTGGTGACGGTGACGGGAACACTGGGTGAGTGATTGAGTGAACACACAGAACACAGGTCTCCTCCTCTTGCTGGTGTCTAATACTGAGCGTTTATACGACTCCAGGCGTTGGCTTGACGATGTTCTACGCGTACTTTACGGAGCGCTACGTGAATACCCACGCGGACACGCGCGTCATCGCCATGGCGTCTACTGAACTCGGCCTCGCGGACGTCGCGGTCTTTGAAGGGACGATGGAACCACAGTATCCAGGCCGCGGCGAAGATGACGAGGCGTTCATACGTTAGGCGGCCGGCTCCGCCCAGCAACAAGGCAAGCCAGTGCGCCAGTTGTGCTATGAGCCGCCGAAAACGCACCAGCCGTACAGCCCAACCGTGGTGATTACGTGTCCTGACGTGTGGTGGTTCCGCTGTGTGCAGAAGTTTGACAGCACCTACTACATGCCGCTGTGGACGCGTGAAGAGCTGTACGAAGCAGCGCGCGTACTGGGTCTTTCGCTCAGTGAAGCTGTGAGCGATGAGCGGTTCCACGTCTTTGGTGGCAGGCCCCAGTACTGTCTACATGCGGATCCATTGATGGTCGAGTCCGCGACTCGATTTATCAGCGAAGCCGTCACGTGCATCACTGAGCTGGCGAAACTGCAGCAACTGCTGCTGGGAAACAAAACGAGCATCAGTCGTTTTAGTTTGGTGCACTACGCGCCGAGTGATGGCAACCAGACACTTCGAGTGACTCGACTGGCATCTCCGTTTGTGGAAGAGAAGCTCGCGGCTCAGGTGCGGAGCTTCGACTCGACTGAGAGACGCAAAGCAGTCAAGTGGCTGCGTTCGGTTCCATGGGCTGCTGGATTGCTGGACCGGATTGCCGAGGGCGAAACCTATGGCGCACGTCCCCACCGCTAGCAACTCCAGATGAAGTCGTTGGTGGGTGTTGCGCTGGTGGCTATGGGCTCGGAGGCCGTGACTGTCCACACAACTGGCGACACTGAAGTCATGTAACATGGTTGACACGAAGGAGGGACCGTCCTCTATGACCACTCGTCGACCGAACTAGGCCCGTCGTCTCAAGGAAGATACTGTAACACAGTGCCGAAGCAGAACGTACTGTCGGCAAACGGGAAGCCCGCATGGCGGGCCGTGGGCTGATGACCTAGAAGGTCCACCCCAAGACGTCACGGTTTAATATTCCTCCACTTCCGATGACGTCGAATGTCACGCCCGCAGAGGTAGTATCAACATGGTACTGCATTTACATACACTTCTGCCCCTGACACCACGTACGTGGTTTTCATCGTACACATTATATCGTGTCAACTAGGCGCCGCGCGTGCCCATAGGCAGCGCTTCTGCGAACCGCAGTACTCGTCCACAGTGTCGAAGGCCTTCTCGGAGATGGCACGTACGGGTAGACGTTGTAGTTGGCGTTCGAAGTCAGCTTGGCTCCTGTTGTATGCATGCCTTCACAGACGTCTGGCGAGGAAGAGGCATGATTTCGTGCAAGTCAGCCTTCTTTGCTGACATGCTGAATATGAATGATTGCTTGCTTGCTTGAAATTGAAGTCTATTGAGTTACGTCTTTGCGAACATCCACAGCGAATGATTGCAGTACGAGAAGTGTTTGCTGCCAGCGTCTCCGTTCATATCTCACTGAGCTACTCACTCCAAGAGATCAATCCGTGTCAGTGGAGGCTCCTTCCGTCGTGCAGGTGCAGTACGCCCATTGCTTCTCTACCACACCGCCTGGCCGATGGACGGGCAGTGGACACCACTGCTTGTCGTTCTTGTCGCCGAGCGTCGTCGTGCGGCCGTGGATCTTCGCAATCACGAGGGAGCCGCGCTTGTCGTAGTTGGTCCAGTTCTCGAGACACCTCGTGTCGTTAGCGTCGCTCGTGTAGATCCAGTGGCGCCGGCGAGTCCCGCCCGACCGGTAGCTGGTGAGCATCGCCCAGTACCCATAGTTGCTGTGCTGCTTGGTGCAAATGAACGGGCCATTTTCCCTTCCCTGGCTCGAGTAGTACCATTGCGGAACTGCACCACTGGGTGGGGTGCACTTGACATCCAGGCTACGGCCTTTGACAGCTGTAGCGCGATGAGGCTTGCCATCAGGTACTTCATGAGCAGATATATCATCAGAGAGGCTTCCAGGGAGGTGTCGAGTTCAAGAATGACATGAATGCTGGGGAAGCGCAGTCAAACAGTCAAGCCCAGATCATATTTGCCTCTTTATTGTTCATGGAAGTGCCTATAACAACGAAGCACGCTCGGGACCATCAGCGGGACTACAAGAGGTGATACATTGTATTGCCGATGGATCCTAAGCCACAATTTCGCAGATCTTGCCTTGCAGATAATCGATGGTACAAACAGTTTGAAGGTTGTAGAAATTTGACTATTTGACTATAATAGAGGTTGTTGATGGGCCATTATCGACACGGATATATCCTTTGGAAATCGTGGAAATCCTGAGGAATTTTGCTGTCGCCACAGCTTTTCATCTCGCCAACAGCAGCCCATTCAATGGCAGTACCCAAATTTCCGTTCTTCGATGACCTCTCTCCAACGAATCAATTCGCTTGCCCACGAAGCGTTGCCTCCGTGGGAGACTGTGGTGGTTCTGAGCATTCTGGGCGCGTTTTTGGCCCCACACGAAGCGATGTTGTGGCGTCAAGTACCGATCGACGACGCGTGTGGCGCTACCACTGGATGGTGGACCACGCTGCTGTTTGTTCGCATGGAATTTGACGTGCTCGAGGCGGCAGTTGTTGCAACGTTGATGAGGATGGGGCTTCTGCGAACGCTTCGGCGCGCTGTGTTGCTCGTCATGAGCATCTCGCTAAAGGCACTGGTGTTCACCACTGTACTGAAGTGGGCTGTGGGGTCGACTCCTCGAGACTCTAAACTGAACGCCAGCTACTGCGAGTGGCGAGCTGCGAATGCCTGTTGGAAGACACCAAACCCGACGCTCGAGACGTACGAAAAGCTCTTCCCCGTAACGCAAGCCTCGCTGTTTCGACGTGAGTTCTCGCAGCCTTTCCGGCCGCTGGAGACGCGGTATGAGATCTCTGTGCTGTGGAATGCGATGGTTCGCTGCCGTGACTTCTCGACGCATGGTGAGAGCACGCGCCAGCCACACAGATCGACGGTGTTTGAGGCGTTGCCCACGGATGCGGCGGTGGACGCGTGGTGTGGAGCCACGTACTTGTCTCGAGGCCAACAAGGAGAGCTACTGGTGTCGTACGACGCCGCCTCATCTCCAGCAGAAACGTTCAGTGGAGCAGTGGCGACGACATGCGAAGGGATACAAGCGAAGATCGACATGCACGCGGTCGTCCACTGGCTAGTGGTGCTGGCTGTTGCTCTGGGCTCCATTGGTGGGTGGTCTACAGTCCCGCAGACGATGCGGCCGCGCTCACCACCACCCACCAGCATCACAGTCAAGCAACGCCATGACGATGAGAAAACTGATGAGTCGGAGCCACCATTCGCTGAGCTGACGCTGCCTGCAATGGATCCAAGCTGGGTGGACGTTGACTCACAGGCATCGTAACACACAGCCCTTCATTGTGGCTGGTGAGTAGGGAGGTTACCTCTATATTTTCATGAACGCATTGCATCATTTTTTGACTGTGCACTTCCAAGCCTAGGCCAGAACCTCAGATAGATGGTTTGACTGGCTAACATGAGCTGACGGAACGAGTCCTCAGATCGAGCCTGTTGTGTTGAAGCCTTTGCATGAGCAGTAGTCCCACTGGTAGCCACGCTTTCCGTTTGGCTGGTACACTGGCAGTGCACACCACGGCTTGTTGTATTTGTCGCCCAGTGTCGTCGCGTAGCCTTGGATCTTCGCGACTACCCACTTGCCGTCCTTACCGTAGTACGTCCAGTTCTTGAGGCATCCGTCGTAGTTGTCCTTGTCGATATACCGCCAGTGCCGCAGCTTGGTTCCACCCGAACGATACGCGTTCAGCATCGTCCAGAGTCCGCGTGAGTCCTTGATGGTTGTGCAGTTGTATACGGTGTTCTCGCTGTTGTACGTCCAGTTGGTTATTGCGTTCACTGGCCTCTCACACAGTGTCTGGTGCTCGTGAGCCATTGCTCCAGTCGCGAGGAACACGACGAAAATCCACAGACGCTGCTGGAGTAAGCTGTTCATTGAGATACTGTGAAACTCGGCTAATCTCAGACTGTGGAGTCGATCATATCCAAGACTTACAGCGTCTCCACATGGCTCCTTGCCGTTGCTACGCGCAGTGGATGGAGTTGGAAAGCCTGGGTCGACAAGGTCTGCATAAGGTCACAATCAATCATGACGCCAATGCATTTGATCAGATCCAGAAATCGTATCTGATGCAAACTCAGATATTTTCCACCCAAAATTACAGCCAATGGCCAATTGACTAGGATGAATACGTGTGTTCCATTGGCTCCCTTCTTCAATATGACAGCCAATCACGTCGCTCGATCCGCTGGAAGGGACAGATGGGCACGGCATACCTACAGGTGATTGGCTCGATTCTCAGATCCGCAACCCTTCGCCTCCCTCCATAAATGACGGGATCTTTGAAACTTGCATGCATTATTTCCTTTCGACACTCGCTGTCCCGAACAAACAAGCACCACTCCGTAAGTTACGACGTTTACAACTGATAGCATTCCGTTAGCTTTCACTGGCATCAACGTTTCCTGGAGCTCCCATCCTCCCTCCTCGCATTCGAAATCCTCATTGGCATCCCATCCGGCATCATTCGCTGCGTGTGTGTCGCCGCGATTTCCGTCGCTGCCGCTGCCCGTGAGAAGCTGCAACTGCGTGCATCGTATTATCCGTCATTCGCGTTTTCGATCCGTGTCCATCATGATGTCACTGGCGTCTCCTCGTCGCCACAAAGCGTCGCCACCGGCGGCCATCCAAACTGCGACGGGTGACGCGTACGGAACGTTTGAGAGCGATGAAGGCTTCGCCTCGGGCACCACAAGGCCCATGCGTGTGTCCCCACGCAACAACCGCTTGCTGCGCAAGTCCCACGCCAGTCTCTTGCGAGCTGTGGGCGTAGCGGCGTTGTTTTTCGTCGCTGCGGGGTACATGGTGACGCAGTATAACCCGCCAAGCGCGAGCCACTTGCTACGCCAGCCAACGGAGGACACCACGCAGGTAGCGTCCACACTGAGCCTACTGTCGAATGACGAGAAGCTGTTTGTGGACGGAGTGGACAAGAACAACCTCCGGATCTACCTGGAGGAGTACGCGAGCAAGCCCCACTCGGCCGGAAGCCAGCGAGACTACGAGACGGTGTTGTACACGGAGAGCGTGCTCAAGGGCTTCGGCTTCGAGACGGAGATCAAGGAGTACTACACGCTGCTCTCGGCGCCCAAGCGCCAGAGCGTGAAGATCACGGGACCTCCCGGAGCTGAGCGAGAGCTGGATCTGAACGAGCAAGTCGTGCCCGGCGACGCGTGCACCTCGGATGCGGACGCTCTGCCGCCGTTCCTCGCGTACGCTGCTACTGGAAACGTGGATGGATCAGTTGTGTACGCGAACTACGGTTCTCTGGATGACTTCGAGTTCCTCCAGCAACAGGGCGTGAAGCTCAGTGGCAAGATCGCACTGGTGCGCTACGGGAATATCTTCCGAGGCCTCAAGGTTATGCTGGCGGAGAAGTACGGCATGGTGGGTACGCTGATCTACTCGGACCCACAGGACGACGGCTACAGCCAGGGAGATACGTACCCTGACGGCCCGTGGCGTCCGTCGGGTTCGTTCCAGCGTGGCTCGGCGCAGTTCTTGTCGCTGTACGCGGGTGATCCGCTCACGCCAGGCTTCCCTTCGACGGAACACGCAGAGTACATCGATATCAAGGACGCCAAGAACATCCCGCACTCACCCGCGACCGTGCTCAGCTACGCCCAGGCCCAGTACATTCTTCAGTCGCTCGGAGGCACCAAGGCGCCCGACGCGTGGCAGGGCGGACTCCAGTTTGACTACTTTATCGGTGATGACGGTGCGACGACTGTGAATTTGGACATTGAAATCGACAACAAGATTGCGCCGATCTGGGATGTTATCGGTACGATCAAGGGCAAAGAGCAGCCGGATGAGATCGTGCTGATCGGCAACCACCGTGATGCGTGGGTGTGTGGAGCGATCGATCCGTCCAGTGGCTCCGCCACGTTGTTGGAGATCGCGCGTGGCTACGGAGAGCTGCTGAAGACTGGCTGGAAGCCACGGCGTACGCTCAAACTCGCGTCGTGGGACGGTGAAGAGTTCGGTCTACTGGGCAGTACCGAATACGCCGAAGACAATGAAGATGATCTGCTCAAGAAGGCCGTGGCGTACATCAACGTCGACTCGGTCTCTGGCCCCTATGTCTCGGCTGCTGGTACCCCTTCGATCGCGGAGTTCCTGTACGACACGGCCAAGAGCGTCCCGGCCAACAAGTTCACTGGAAAGGAACCTGAGGACACACTGTACGAGCAGTGGGTCGCGCAGTCTACGGCTGCGCGTGCCAAGAACCCCGGGATTGAGAAGGGCACGCTGGCGCCCGAGCACTTGATCTCGTTCCTCGGATCAGGCACGGACTTCACACCGTTCTACCAGCACCTCGGTATCATCTCGGCGAACTTGGGCTTCTCTATTGGTGATGCTCCGTACGGTGTGTACCACAGCACGATGGACAGCCCCGTGTACTTGGAGAAGTTCGCGGACCCCCAGTTCACAACGCAGGCGACGACGGTCAAGTGGTGGGGTCTCCTTGCTCTACGACTGGCGAATGAAGTGATCCTGCCGTTTGATTTCTCCACGTACGGCGTCGTCATGCACACGGACCTCACGAACCTGGAGAAGCAGACCCAGGCCCTGAAGCTGGACATTGACTACTCTCGCCTTCGGTACTATATCAACAACTTCATCGCGAACGCGGAACTCTTCCAAGCTCGTGTGACCGATACCAAGGCCGCAGTTCTCGCTGGTACAGCTGATGCCGCCGCTATCGCCAACATTAACCTCGTTCTCGTGCGTCTGGAGAGGCAGTTCATCTCCGAGAAGGGCTTGGCGCATCGCCCGTGGTTCCGCCACGTGATCTTTGGCCCGGGCTTCTATCAAGGTTACTCGGGTGCTGCGTTCCCGGGCATTTCGGATGGCATCGCATTTAAGGACGACGCAGAAACCATCCAGGCCCACGTGCTCGAGGTCGCGAACATCGTGGAGGGTGCCGCTAAGTACTTGCTCGCGCCCAAGTAATTGAATCACGCAAACAAGTGATGAGCAAGTATGCGGTGCGCTACATCGTGTTCGTTGACACATGACACAATAGCTCTTCGACTAGGAGGGAACTATTACGTTGTACTTCGTAGTAGTAGATGAGTTGTCAGTAATGGAAGAGGCCAGCATGTCTGTTTTCACCGAACATGTTGACTCGTGTTGTATACCAGGAAGCTGCAACTCAGAGAAACCCACACTCCAGTGCCGTGAGGCCTCCAGCGTCAATCGCATAACACACAATGTATGAATGCCGTGGGCTGCTCCAAGGCCCGTGCCGAGTGCTAACCTCTCGCGGGCTGTGCATTCTTCATTCTCGCATTCTCCTCCTGGGATCCAAGCCCCTCTTCCTTCAGTTCCAAGTCGACCCCATGAAACTATTCGCCTCTCTACTGGGTGCCATGGTGGTTGCGCTTGCTGCCGAAGCTGCGCACGCTTTGCCTGCGCTCAACGACCAAGCAAACTCGACTAGCAACTCCACTTCAGCCCGTGATCTGAAGGCCATTAAGTCGTGCACTCCGCCCGCGACGTCGGTGATCAAGTGGTGGTACTCGAACAACCACGGGATCTTGAGGCTCCCTATCCCAATCGAGATGAAGACCTGTGACTCTCGCTTCGAAGACGCCCCGTGGACCATGCTCAACGCGTACCGCTCTGGTGGCACTGAGGAACGGCACTGGCGCCACGTCAAGGGCGACGACTACAAAGACTGTCTCAAGGACTGGACGTACTACGGCAAGGACGGCAAGGGGGTCATCGCCAAGGTCGAAGGCTACACGACGACGATCGGAGACAAGGACAAGAAGCCGTGGTGTGCACTGCCGGGGTACCGCAAGGGGGGCGTCCAAGGGTACCAGTGGGAATTCTGTACGTGCGTGTAAGCCGACGAGATACACGCCCACGACGCTAATGGGTTGGCTAGTGTATTGGCTCCATATTTGTAGCGTACATGTTCTCTCTTTCCAGAGCGTTTTGTAATGGAATTGATTTGATCCAGTTCAGTGTGCCCAGTCCACTTCTGTTCACGTACTGTCGCTCACCATCTGATGAGATCTCAGGTGCTGGTGACGACACGTCCATCTTCCTACTGTTTTCTAGACTCACGGGCGAAAAGCCACCTCGGCCTTTCTCACTACTGTAGCGTTCACATGGCTCACAAAGCTAAAGTAGACCAGCCGTTGGCTGGACCCATCTAAGGCCTTGACACCAGCAGGTCCACATTAGCCGACAGGCGGTATAACGAATCTCAAAGATCTTCTGGATGAAAAGATCCGCAACAAGCTGACTATCTTGAATACAGTACAAGAAGGCTGCCAGCAAACTGTGGACCACACACGCAGTTATAGTAGCGAGACTGACGAATACATCGTTCTCCTTGAGCGCTATAATTTGGTCCGTCTCTCAGGTTCACTCCGCGATCACACATGGAACAGTATGGAAGGCCTCGGCACCCACTGCACACCAGGGCGTGGATAATTCACACCTAAGACCTCACGAGCTCGACCGCGGGAAGCCACAGCCGGCGAATCCCGTCGACGACCAGAAGAGGTGTGTGCAGAATCGTTTAAAACGAATCCTCATTCTGCCATTCACCTCCTGTGATCCAAGCGCTCTTCACCCACCACCAAGTCCAGACGATGCAGCTCTTCATCACGGTCCTCGCTCCCTTCCTCGCCGCCGCAGCCGTGGCGCTGACAGCTGACGCTGCGACCACCTCACCGCAGCACCATGTTCAAGCCAACGCGATTACAAACACCACGACAGTCGCCTTGTCGACCATTGAAGCTCGTGATCTCAAGGCCAAGAAGGTGTGCACCCCACCGGCGACGTCGGTGATCAAGTGGTGGTACTCGAACCACGTCTACTACATGAGCACGTGAGACGACCGCTACGACGACCACGGTGCGTGGACCATGCTCAACACGTACCAGTCCGGTGGGGACATGGATCTCCACTGGCGCTACATTAAGAAGGATGACGACTACTCTGACTGCCTCAAGGACTGGACGTACTACGCCAAGGACGGCGTGTCGGTCTGGGCGAAGATTGAAGGATACGCGACGACGCTTAGTGACAAGGACAACAAGCCCTGGTGTGCGATGCCAGTGTACCGCAAAGGCGGTGTGCGTGGCTACCAGTGGGACTACTGTACCTGCGTGTGAGAAGCCGAGATGCTGCCGCGGCCAGCGTAGTGTTTTGGCACAAGTTTTGTAGCGTGCATTATTAGCTCTTCCCATTACTGGTACAGTAGCTTCCAATCCAAAACACGAGCCAACTTTATCGAGTACACAGTGCACTTTGACCGTGTTTGTTCACAGTCAGTACGTATTAATACGTACTATCCTGTTCATGCACGTACGACTGCAGTGCACCATCGGATGAGATCTCAGGTGCTGATGAAGATACTTCGTCCGTGTTTCTTCAGCATATTGGGG
>JAADXI010001172.1:0-10816 GCA_023337615.1 Pythium brachiatum | reverse complement strand
GGAAGAGGAGGAGGGGAGGACGCCGATGAAGAAGCTGATGACGCAGAGGATGAGCAGGACGCGGATGAGGAGCAGGACGCAGAGGAGGAAGCTAATGACGCGGAAGATGGTGATGAGGACGAGGAGTGGGGAGGAGGCTCCTCCGTAGAAACGGGCACGTGCCCAGACCAGCATCAGCAAGCAGCGTCAAAAGAGTGCGCGGGGCCTCTTCAGCGACGCCATTAGTGGAGAGCGAGGGCGCGAGTGAGGAGCGGGCGACGATAGTGCTGGGAGGGACGTGGAGGCGGAGTTGGACCATACCGGTCGCTGCAGATGATATGAACGCAGGCGATCGCGGGGGCGACCGCTTCGAGTGGATGAGTCCGGATGAGGAAGGTGGGTCGGTGGACGACGACGAGACCGAGATGGACACGACGCTCACATCTGAGAGCGACGAGGATGAAGAAGCCGACGAGCAGCCAGAAGCAACCGGACACCCGTATGGCGTTGCTTTGGGGCCAACCCCGAACCAGCAGAAGGCCACCCTGCACGGGTGGTCACAAACAGGCTGGCAGTCCGGTAAGACAGCATAAATGGAATGGAATGTATTGATGTTACTGACATTGATCGCGGATTCGCGTGGTCAGTACCCTGGGCTATCGCGAGAGCTTGAAGGACCAACCAAGGTGGCGCGCTCGTTCTGGGAAGCGCCGGTCGATTTGTTTTCCTGTTCATACCACGCCATCTCTGACGAATCATCGCGGACGAGAGCACTGGTACATGCACCAGCTCTCGTGTACCAGCGAAAGCGGAAGGCGAGGGATCCGAAGTTCGAGGTCCAGTCGAAGAAGGAGACCCGGTGGGATTTCGCGCTAATCGCGCCAACTGCCGCCGAGGATCCCGTGCGTGTGATCGCCTTGCTGATCGCGTGTACGCTGTGTCCGCACAAGCGTCGTCTAGCGCATTATTGGGGCACCTCGCAGCGTCGAGCAATCCGAAGGACAGGTATGTCGAGCATGTATGTGTATATCATTCATCTATGCCTAATGGACGCCATACGCTGACTCGTGCTGTAGATTTGATGAGATTACGCGAGCACTGCACTCCACGAACAACCACGATCCTCGTGCGGTCAAGGAGCGAGCCTGGAAGATCCGCTCGGTAGTCGACGGATTGCAGAAGACTATCCGGCGTGCGTACAACGTGCGTAACATCATCTCATTCGATGAGGGTATCCTGCCGTCGCAGTGGGCGCTCAGCAGCATGAAGACGTACATGAAGGACAAGCCCCACAAGTGGGGCACGAAGCACTTCATCTCGTGCTGCGCGAAGACTTCGTACTGCCTCAGCTATGTCCTCCATGCTCGAATGGACCTGCACTGTGAGTGGAAGCTCTGCTGATTAGGGATGTTGGTATACTGACTGTACTAACGTTTCCTTTGGAGGGTATATCTATGCAACACGGTAGCTGACAAACATCACCAGATCGTACCTGCTTAGCAAGGACTTGGAGGCCGTCGAGCGCATCTCCTTCGGCGTCTCCAACCAGATCCAGATGGGCGCTCCGGGAAAGCCTCATCGCCCTCGTGGCGAAAACGAAGCGTCCGGCGGCGAGACTAAGACATATGCTTGATAACTTCAGTAAATTGCTTTGATTTCAAGGTTTTCCTCTCCACTCATCATTGTTCTGACCATAGACAGGGCGTTCAGAGGCCGTGTCCAGTAGCCTCACTTGTTTCCTGTGCAAAAACACAACAACGTACCACGCCCGCTGCACAAACGCCTGACTTCTAAAAGCGGGGACAGGGCGCATACCGGTTGTGCATACATGTATTTGACTGATTTTGATCAGAAACCCAGGCTCACATACATGCCGCATGTATTTCCCATACCACAAAAACGAAAACAACAGATACATCGGCCCAGATACAAAATCAAGTCAACGGACTTGTCACATTCTGTACCCATAGTCAAAATCGGTCGGATGGGTAAGATGAGTTGGTGAATGACGAGCTTGGTGTCAGAATACACGGATTGGTGGGATTCACTATACAAAAGTGGGGCAAACTACAGAACCTTGGTGCTCACTTGATAAACCTTGGGGAAATTAGGATGAACTATACGAGGAGTCCCACCTTAGCGTAGACTACCGTTATTTTTGGACATGGCCTAAGTTGATGTAGTCCACATCACGCCAGACAGTCGCGGCTTCCCCAAGCTTTTCTTCTCACAGTCAAACACACATTTACTAGACCATTCCCCACCGCTCATTGGTTTCGCAAACACCGATTTCCCGTACATCCCTTCACACTCAACAGCTAAAAACCCTCCTGTCTCCGTGCATAACGCACCAGTTCCGGGTGTTCTCACATCCATCGCCCCCACATTAATGGAATCCAATTCACTAGTTGACTTCATTCCGGGGCATCCGGAAGCAAGCGCGCTTCGCATTGCTCCAAACGGCCCGCTGCTCGAATGCGTCCCACGTGCACATCGTCATCATCATGGAAGATTGGAATCCAGTGGTGCAGTGCGCCACAGGAGGCGAGTACCTTGTGTTCCAGTACAAGGAAGCCTGCTGTGCATCCACGTTTAGCACAGTGCAGATGGCGCTTTGCTCAATCTGCCTTGCCGATCATGTCAAAATCGAGCGTCGGCTGGCTTGTGTAAGCCCTACCTGCTTGGAGGAAGGCGACTGTGGAGTCGTCTGGAAGGTGCACACGTGTACGGCCCGGGATACATGGAATGTGTCTGTCAATGAAGCGTGCCCAATTACCAGCGTGAAGTGGGTCAGTGAGGACCTTCACCTTGCGGCCTTTGTGCGTGGCAGTACCGGAGAGCTCAAACGTGTAGCTCCTGTCATCGCGCTCGTCTGCCTCCTCGCTTGACATTTTTCGTACTCGATGATAAAGTCGTACGGACACCGATACCGCGACGGTCGGTAGTTTAAGAAAGGCCACGGGCCGTCTGTGCCGTAGATCCATTCGCTATTCAGCTTCCGGAACTGGACGCGGTCAACATCGCGGTTTGTAGTGATGATCTGGAGCTTAGAGAGCGCCTCCGCTACGGGGTCCGCTTGCGCTGCGTGCCTCTTGATCCTGGCTTCATCGTGGTGTTGGTTTCTGATCTAGAACCGGATCGCCTCATAGGTTTTCGCTAGAAAGCGTTTTGTAGCCATGTAGTTCCTTTTAACGTCCAGCTTTTCAGCATTCGTTAGATCGATGGTCGTCATCACAGGCTGCGACAGCCTCACTCCTCCAACAGCCATCGGTGCTTCGTTGCCGCACCGACTGCGCTCGATCTCGACTGTGCCACGCTTCGTAAAGCGCCCGTCGATGTCGTACGTGAGGTGCACGTATCTCTTTTCTGGCCGGCATTGAATCGCCTTCTTGCTGGTTCCAGAATGGCTGACAGTCCGCAGTTCTGGACGTGACTGTATTCATGTGGCCCGTGGGCCGTGAATCACGCGACCCATGGCCGCAGGAAGCCGATTCGCGACTGTGCCTAGAGTAGAAAACCCAGCCCCTATACTTCACACCATTCTTACTGTACAGCTCCCCCCAACCCCTGTATAGTTCTCCCCTTTCCACGTGAATGCGGGGTTACTCGTGGGTGTGCAATCGGCATATGAATGAGGTGTCTTGTCCGTGGATGTGGAAGTCACATGAGAATAGAAATTGTTCGGAGCGAATGCCGATATTGTCGGAAAAATTCCATTTGTTGACATATTTTGGCGAGCGCGGTGGATATTTGCAGTTTTCACCGATGTACGTGAATGTATGGACTAGTTCTACCGTGAGGATAGCCGATTGTCGTAGCAGATATTTCTTTGGAAAATTGATGCGCTATTCGAGGATCATACACCATCTGGTAGGAAAGCTGGTTTTCAATCCAAGTGGTATACCACGGCAAAAGCTAAATTCATAATGCCCTTGGACACACATTACTCTGGCTTCTCGCGGACAGGCATTCCTCGTAGCAAAAACGATTTGAGTCTATTCGGTGGTCCAACAGCTGTGTAAGCGATCGCTGCTCATCAATGTAGATGCGGAGGACGATTGGAATGTCGCCAGTCTTGTTGTCTGGTAGTTGGTGAATTATCGACATCTCCATTGGCGACACACGCTTGGAAAGCCGTATAGATAAGACGTAAATTTTGTGGCCATTGCCGAGGCATCCTATTGCTAGTGCGGTGTGCGCCTGTTCGTTGCAGTTGACGGTTATGATTGTTTGTGCGATGTGTGCCAGTTTGCTGTAGTTGATGCCAGTTTATTGTCCCCGCGCTGATCGCATGCAAGTGAGCAGGATCCAACGGACATCTTCTCCCGATCATTTGCGTAACGTGGATGTGCGCTATGATCGTCACGCGTGCTCTCTACTGTCGAGGCCAGTTTCTCGATCTGTTGCGCGTGACACGTAGCCGGCAAAGATCCGATAGTTGTTCGCTTGGTGCCTCACACACAACAGATGCCGAATCACAACAGATGACTGCTAGACTGTGATTTCTATCCTTGCCCCGCGCACTCATGGGTGCGGATCAAGGACTGGTAGAATGTGGTGGTCAGCATTCCGGCTGCTACCCATGTTATAGGAGGACGGGGAGAGAGAGGATGTATTTTACGAGGGTGCTGGACTAGAAGGGATAATCCGCGCGAAATTCGTCCGATAAATTTCTGTCTGACAATATCTGCAGAAAACTCATCGGACTGCGCACAATTCGCCCTCCTTTTTCAACTGCACAAGTTTCACTCAGGGTCACCCCACATCCCGGATCTTGATCCATTTCAGGGCTTTCCCCTTTTTGTACTGTTATTCAAACGTTGTCAGAATTGCCTCGGCACGATAATTGGTTCTCCGAAGGCCGACGATATGACGAATAATTGTTTTGACATTCCAAACGGTACGCACGACGCATGCGTCATCCTTCCGATTCAACACGTAGGTCTGGTTGCATTTTTGTATGCTGACAGTGCAGTGGGGAAATTTTAATACCTGGTGTGAAATGATTGACAGACCTCGTGTCTTCTTCAAAGGACTGAAAACCCTGTGCCCTCTGTACAAATGACTGAATACCTGGCTGTCCAATGATAAAATCTTGTGTGTCCAAGACCTATCTCTGTAGTACGTTGGTAGCATAGTATGACTTGCATGTACACTTGAAGGTGCCCGGATCTGCACGATCTTTAAACACAGTGACACACGTGACTCCTTCGTCATCGACGCAGTTGACAAAGAGACTATGCTTGCCTAATCTCGTGGCCACAAGGCTTGCACTTCATAACTTCCGCATTCAATGCGGCTTCATCATGGAAGGACATGTAGTGGACAGACAGAAAGCCGTGGTGAACGTGCTCGACGCTGCCAGATAATGGTGTCGTTCCTTGCAAGGAGTGGAGATACAGCTTGGTGCGCTGGGCGGCCACGGGCTTGCCCTTGAGGTTTCCGAGTCCAAGTGACGTCTTGCGGCCATTGAACACCCACCCACAGCGAACACGTTCTCCAGGAAATGTAGCTTCGCGGTGATTCAACGCTTGAATGTGCAGTAGTTTGGCCTTGTGGAGAGCTTATCCGACGATACTGCCTTGATTATAGCAGTGTATTATAGCAGTGTGGCTCTCGATTGGCTGCTGGCTCGGGAGTATCCCTGGGGTCTTGGTACCTGTGACGTGCCAACGGGCCATCGTGACGTGAGGTATGCGAGTTCGAACCAGTTGGCGTAGCTCTTCTCTTCACTTGTACGCCACGCGGCGAGAACCACTCCAGCCAGAGCGAGAAACGGATCATGAAATCGTGAACGATAATGCATCTGGATATCCGGTAAGATGGTGTACTCGTAGAACAGCAAATTGAGTAGCTTCTTCTTGTTTGCGAGTGCGTGACGGCTGAGGTGCGGCCAGCACTTGACGATGCCGACCCCCCACCAGACGCGCTCGAACGCGGAGGCTATGGGTT
This sequence comes from Pythium brachiatum, assembly GCA_023337615.1. Lineage (NCBI taxonomy): Eukaryota > Oomycota > Peronosporomycetes > Pythiales > Pythiaceae > Pythium > Pythium brachiatum. Next base: position 4,885 of record JAADXI010001172.1, on the reverse strand, counting down.
CGGGGTGATCGATGCAACCGGTTTCCACCTCAAGGTCACAAAACTCTTCAGCATACTCGATCATAGCACAGAAGATTTGCTCGTATGCGAATGCACTCTCTGTGCGCACTAACATGTACACACACGGGACAAAGTGATTGACGTAGCTACCACGGTCGTTCAACGCGAAGAATGTTACACCGCAGTCAACAAGTGACCATCCACCGAACTCTATGCGATACGTCCCGTCGGTTGTCAGGCTCAGCCGCCTTCCATAGATCCGAATGGCATCAGTGAGACATTCGATGCAGCTTCGAGAGGGAAATCTGAGTCCGAAAGAGGCCGACTTCCTCTTGGTGTCGGGGTCAACGTACTTGTGCTGAAAACACTTGATCACCAGCAAGCGGTTGGCTGCCTCGAAGTCTTTCCCGACAGCTTCAAGAGCCCGGCGTGTCTGGCACATCTTCGTTGAAGCCCGCTCCATCAACGACGCGAATGTCTTCATCTCCCAGCCCCCCATCCCTGTGCGAACGACGTACGCCCTGCGATTCGCAATCTGCTTCGCGTCGGGAATGGTCTTCATCACATTGGGGTCGTCCTTGTGCTTCAGGTGCAGATAGGTGCGCAGCTTTTGTAGCGTGAGTCCGACTTCGAGCAGCCGGTCCATGTCAGCTTTCACCCTGCGACTACGTACAAGCTTTACGAGTTTCTTCGTATGTGCACCGGTTTCACGCAGCTCTTGAGTGCCTTTGCGAATACGGTGCACAACCTTGAGGTCGTGGAACCAGTCGGTGTGTGAAGCTCAGCGGAAAGTGGTCCCTTGAGCTCCAACTGAGTCGGAGTGGCCGTTGTATATATGTGTGTACGGATCGGATGTGTCCGTCGCGAGCATTGCAGCAGCCTCATCATGATCGTCGCTGACGATCGTCCACCTTGTTTGCAGCCTTCCAGGCGTTGGCGAACCAAGGTACCCATAGTCCACTGATGCTTCACTGCCGCTGTCGCCATCGTGGTCTCGATCAGTAGCCACATCACACCACATCAAGTCGCCCAAGTCGTCTATGTCGTACTCTGCCTCCAACGTGAAATGCCGTGCTGTAGAATCTAGTTGATGACCGATAGAGCAGTTTTGCGAATGGTTCTCATAAGGAATTTTGCGAGCTTGCCATGCTCTTTCACAGCCAATGAGAATGCGACTGAGCAATGACGCCTCACATTTTCTATCTGTAGACTACCCAGCGGCTTCACGTTGAAGCCGACACACAGGAAATTCAGCTTCAACTTGGGCCCCACCAGGAATTATTTGCCAACACAAGCTATTCCGTTAATATACCATCCATTGTGCTGGAACACAAGCTCTTCATGCAAAACTTACGAAACGATAAGTTTTCAGTTGTTCTATAATTATACAAGCCAAGTCAGTCATTTCATACGAGCCTGCAATTGTTGCCCCAGTACCGTTGCCCCTCTCGTCTGCTACGTTTGCGGGGTTTTCGGACGTTCCATCGCGGCCCAACACGAGTCCGCCACGGCACCGAACTAACGGTGTGCATCTTGTCGTTAGAAATGCTCAGTCTTCTTTTTTCGATCGCATCAAGCAAGTGTACAAGCCCCCCCGACTCCCCTGGCCACCCACATTGCAGCCATGACCACCATTACAGGCACCTCCTCGGCGTCTTCTCCGCTCAAGTCGAAGGACGTAGCCACGATGTACAGTGATATGACACCGTCCAGCCGCACGTGCAACGAGTGCGAGAAGTTCGTGAAGAAAGGTCGCTTCCGTGGTTGTAAAAACCTCTTATGCAACCTCGGTACTAACCCAGAGTGCCGGGACGTCGTCGAACGGTACCTTCGCACTGTCACCATGAACGTGTTTGTGGACAAGAACTCTAGATCAACTTAGGGTTGGATGAAGCTTGTGGTGCTAACGAACTTGCCGTTTGCGAGCGTGACTGACACCTGTGTACGTCGTGCTGGCAAGTACGAATCGATCGGATCCAAGGCGCTCAAGGTGAGTATGCTGGCATCTGTGGGTCACGTCGAGGCAGTCACCCTAGCAGACATCCGCGGGAAGAAGTACTCGTTGGTGTTAGATGGCCACACTTATGCGTGTGGGCATTCTCTCACTGTCTTCGCTGTGACTCGCACCGGAATTCAGTTCGTAGCTTTGTCAACCTTCATCGACGAGGCCAGCATAACAGCCGCTGTGCGAATCCGTTTGCTGCATCTGATTCTTGAGCAGGACGACGTGGTCCCCATGATCGGTTGTGCGGCTCGAACAATGTGATATTCAAGATCAACTCGACAATATGCAAGTGCTGAAGTTTGCTACCAAGCGGCTCCAGCGAGCCGATCTGATGCTTGCTCGGGACCGCGACATGTTTGACGAGATCCTCGCGCAGACCTTCCTTTTCTTCTGCCTTCGGTTTTCACTCATCCATATCATAACGGCTCCGACAACAATCATTATGTCGACTGAGTCCTATAACAAAGTCATCCACAATAGGAAATCAATCCAGTTGCGAATGCCCCACCAAACACCACGTGCTAGAATGCTGCGATTTCATTGGCCAGAGGCCGCACGCCTCAAAAGTTCCAGTAGCCAATCAACTCAATGACATTGGAGCGGCGCGTGTCAATGTGACCGCCCAACAGTCAGTCTCGAGTCAGTTTGTGGTTTTGGCTCGAGCCTCTGAAACGGCCTCTGGGCCGAGAAAGAACGAAAAGACAGATACATAGGGAAAAAAGTCAGGAGCAGTGTGCTTAGGACAGTGAAAATTGTGGAATGAGAGCAGAGGTGAGCTTGAGGGCCCTCTATTGAGAGTAGAAATCAGTCCAGTGGATCAGTCACTTCGTGTGGGCCACTGGACCAACAGTTGGTCCTTCCAGCCACTCACGCAATCACCCACTCCGCGTGACACTGCGGGCAGGTGTCCAGTGGGTTTTTCCTTCTCTATCTTTGGCTCACAGCCACTCAGTTGCAGAGGCTTTGCGCTTCTCGCTTCTTCTCGCCATTCGAGCTTCCCACCCAGAGGGCAACAAGTCGCCCCCGCCCCACGGTAGGCGAGCCGCAGGCCGACCCATCTTCCGATGTGGTGTTCGGCCTGTGGCTATACGTGTATCTACTTCATGTTTGGTGCGTGTGTCGTGTGTATCTATGTGTATGAATGTGTGTGAGTGTAAATGTGTGTATCTACGATGGAAATGATCATGGTGTGCACAGAGCAGTGTGAGCGCGTGCTATCCTGAGCTACCGTGAGTGCGTGTGTGTGTATGTGTGTGAGCGATAGCTGTGGGTTGTGACCTTGGTGTGCGCAGTCCGTGTGAGTAAACGTTGGCAACAGCGTGCACACGTTGCGAGTAAACATTCATGTGCATTCCCATCGGATAACTTGCGAATATATTACCCATTCAACCGAACACGACGTGCGATTATTCTCTTATCTAGCGGCTACCAATGCGACGCTTCTTCGACTTGCCAGCTTCCTCAGCCTCAGCTTCGATGAACGCACGCTCCACCATCATGCGCCGTTGCTTCTTGAAGGCAGCGATCAACTTGACCGAGAGGTTCGCGCGTGGCTCTTCGCTCGGCTTCCAGTCGATCAGGTAGAACTCCTTGCCGTTCTCGACACGCATGCCTACGATCTTGCGCACACCATGGAACTTGTCCTCGTTCAGGTCAGCAGGGCACTCCCACTCGAGCTTGTCTTCCTCGCCAGGGGGTGGTGGTGCAAACCACTTCACGACATCCGCTCGGTAGACGTTCTTCTTCTTCCTGTTCGACACCTCCTTGGTCTTCATCTCCGCAAGCCCGACGAAGATCAGCTCGATTGCAAGCGGTAATGACTCCTCTTCTCCCTCTGCATCGTCGATGATATCTTGGAGGCAGCGCAAGGCGCACAGGTGGACTCGGTACTCATGGTTCTTCTTTGCCTCAGCAATGCCCATCTCGAAGAACGCCCTGCGTGTCGCGGTCCGGTCGCTCGCCGTCGCCATCGTGTCGTGTTGCTCGCGTTTTTAAGAGTGAATGGAGTTCCTTTCGGTTTCGTCGTGCTCGGTTCTCTCCCTTCTTGCAGGTTGCGACGTGTCCGGCTGTGATCGGCGAGTATGATAACTGATATGTCGCGAGAGGTGCGATGTCTGCCATGTATTTATTTATGCTTGAGTGCCATGCTGCTGCAGGGAAACAAGTGTGGATACCGGACGTGATCTTGAAGAGTGCAGTCGGCGAGATCGTCAGAGTGCGGTGTCGGAAACAACCGGGGCGAGGACGCAGCGCTTGGTGATTGGCGTCGGGTCAATGAGGAGCCCTCCAGCGACACGGAGCTTGTACTCTACGATGCGACTGTCGAGTTTGCCAGCCTTGTGGAGTGCGCGGAATGCTTTGAGCGCAGTGCCACTCGAGCGAGCCGTGATACCGTTCTCAGCGAAGAAGGCATCGATGCTCGTGGCAGCAGCGTTCCCGACGCTCAAGACGGTGTCACGGTACTCTTCGGCGGTGTCGTCCAGCTCGTACGCGCCAGCGAAGACACACATGAAGCTCACGACCTTGATAGTCTCGTGGTTCTTCTTGGTGTCCTTCGTCGGCTACGCCATCGAGTACCCGCGGCCGGCGTACCACTCGTACCTGACGTCAACAAGGCGCAGGCGTGGGGACTGCTTGCGCTTCTTCTTTTCTGGCTCTGGCTCCGGCTCCTGCATAGTAACGTCGCCGCTGGGATCGTCGTTGGTGCACTGCGAAGTCAAAGCGGGATGACACGGGGCCGTGTCATCCCGCTTTCGCTTCGCAGTGGTGTCGTTGAGCTGAGCCTCGACCTCTTTCAAGCGGAGAGCCAGCGCCTTCGTGACAGCGACCATCTCGTCGAGGACAGCAGCCTGGGCCTTTACGGGCGCGATGTCTTGCGGC
>JAADXI010001171.1:0-10836 GCA_023337615.1 Pythium brachiatum | reverse complement strand
CCTGTAGATTGTGGGAGCTGCGTCAGTCGGCGAGGAGGCTCTCGGTCAGCGATTCGAGATGCTGCAACCGCTTGTGGAGTTCCTGTGGAGTGACATTCGACGGTGGTGCCGTCCTCGTTCCAAGCGGCAACGGTCTTGTTGATGGTCGCGACGCCTCTGACTCTGTAGCTTGTGGGCTGACGATATCGTCGAGACTCATGCGCCGATCAGAAGGAGGCTGGCTGCTCGTTGGAGAGGCGGTCTGGACTGCGACCGAGTGAATCGGTTTGCTCACTGAGTCTGTCTGCGTGGACACATTCGCTTGCGTGCCTGCAGCCTTTTGCGCCGTGAACTCCGCCAGCTTGTGTTCCTGTCCACCAATTCACACCACACAGAATCAGTCTCCGCATCCCTTCCCTCTCTTTCGCTGCTTGTGCAAATCCCACGCACATGCTCTCGCAACGCATTCAGGATCGTGTTGCGCTCTCGCCGCAGTCGCACCAGTTCGTCGTCCCTACTCAGTTCAATTTGTCAGCCCAGAACCCACTAGTATCTTGCCCACATTCACATATCAACGCACCGCTTCCTGAGCTTGTCTTCGAGATGCTGCACTTTCACGGACTCGTTCTGTTCGCGCTGGTCTCTCTGCTTGGCGATATCGCGTTCCAGTTGCCGCACGCATAGATCCAGCTTGACGTTCTCAGCCTGGAGCTGGGTCTGCTGGAACGCCATGTCCTGGACCTCTCGCTGCCACACTTGCTGCTCTCGCTCCACGCCAGTCGTGCACTGAGCTTCCAGCTCGCTCTTCTGGCTTGCAAACTGCGACGCCTGTTCGCTCAACTGCCGTCGCAGACTCTGGAGCTGGTACTGCGCTTCTCCGGCCACGCGTTCGGCCTCCTGCAGCTTTCTCTCCAGCTCACTCGACTGCTGCGTCTGTTTGCGGAGTCGTTTGTGGAGGTCCTCGTTCACTTCCGTCAACTCTTTCGCCTTTGTCGCCCACTGCTTCTGGATCCGCTTTGCACGACTCTGGAGGAGTTTCGCATCTTCCACTACGCGGCGCTGCAGCTGCTCACGCTCACCACGTAGAGCCACGACTTGATTGATGAGCTCATGCTTGGTCAACGAATGGAGCGCCTGCTTGTCGCGCTTGGAGGTTGTTGTCGTAGCGGTGTCCTTGCGATCGTCAGCGTCGAATCGCGGCGGGATCTCCAATTCATCCACACACAGAGACTGGCGTGCGGCTTCTTCCTCCGGATCTTCAGCAACAGACACTGCTGAAGGCATGAACAGCAGCAGCAGCTCACCCCACGTGATGGTCCCACCGAGTCCGCCAAACGGCGAGCGCTCCCGCAGTCCGCTCTCGATGTGGTCCACGATCTTGGTCAGTTTGCTTGCCGCTCGACTGCCTTTGCCCAGTGCATCTCTCACACCACTGTCCAGCCGCAACGCTTCCAGCAGCTTATGAACGGATACCAACCCCGTGCCGTACGGATCCAGTCGGTGGAACAGAAGCCGCAGCGCCTGCTCAGTCACTGGCCGCAGCAAAAATGCTGGCTTGACTGCTTCAGATACCTTCGTGCTGTTCGCGCTCTCCTCCACGTCTCTAGCTGCTGAACTCTCGGCCATCTTGTGGTTCCACATCCGCCGCTCTGCTTCAATCGCAGCCTCGCTGTTCCGTAGTCGAGCCTCTCTGTGGGCGACTAGCTGACTGGCGTGGTGAACACGCTCGCTCAGCAACCGCAACCGCGTTTCGTACGCATACAAGCGGCGCGTCGCGTGCGCCAGCGTATCCAACTGCGTCGTCATCGTTCCTTCTTTCTACAAACGACACACCATACGTTGGATCTAACATACCCTTATTGCCAACAGCATCAAAGCAGACTGCCACCCACGGCGGAAAACAGTGCGACCTCCTCGGCCACACAGCGCAAGTGCTCTCGCTCGGTCGCCAGCGTCCGCACGACCTTGACGATCTTCTGCTCCGCATGCTCGCACTGCCGCTGTGTCTGCTCGCCACGGACTCGCTCCAGGTCACGCTGCGCCAACGCGTCGTTGTACTTCTGCTTCCACACTTGAAGCTCCGCGGCAACTGCTGACGCGGTCTCCTCCGCTTGCTGGACACCACTCTTCCCACCACTCCCCACAGGGATCTGCAGCTCCATGCTCTTGATCTGGACCATCAGCGACACGGCTTTCTGGCGCCACGCTGCTAGTAACTGCGTGTATACTCTTGCAGCCTTCTCTGGATCCTCCGTCGTCGACTGCTGCTGCTGTCTCGCCAACTGAGTGAGTCCGTCTTGGATCATCTTGTCCTGTATCGACAGGATGTTCTCCAGCGCCTGGACACGGCTGCGCAACAGCACTTCCGACTCATTTGAGACCACCGGCGCATTGTTTACAACACGTCGACTCCCCACAGAATCCCCACCACTGCTGAAACTGCGTCGGTCGTCTTCGCTCTCGCGTCTCGCTTCCGCTTGGGTCGCCACGCTTACCAACGCTGCTGCGCGTCTCGCTGGCTCCTCCGACGTCGACAGCCGAAGCGACGCTGGTGTGAGAAGAGTTCTCCTCCGGCTAGAAGGACTCACGATAGAGAGATGCGAGGAAGACGCAGGCGACACCACCGAGTGCGGCGACGTGAGCACGCCGAGCGTGCCCGTGGACCACGCCATAGACGACGCGTCCGACAGATCTAGATCCAGCTCCAGCCTGCTGCCCTCCATCTTCTCCTGCGCTTCATTGTCTACCTCTTGCTCTACTGCTTCCTGGACATCAGTAGTTATGGAGAGCTGCGGCTTCTGCTGCAGCGAGGCCACAAGCCGCTCGGCCTGTGTGACGGCGCGTCCGTCGAGCGTCGTGAGCTGCGGCAGCATGGCCACCACCTCCCTTCTATACAGCGACGCCTGTGCGATCGGATTCCGCGCCAGTGTGAGCTCTCGCAGCTGTGCCAATGGCTGTAGATACTTGAGTTCACTATACAACGCGATCTGGTTGCCGCCCGCGTGCAGCGTGTGCAGCGCACCACACGCGCGAAGCTGCTGCAGCGACTCCCTACGCATCCACACAAACACACACATACACACAGCGTCAGACCTCCACAGCACTATCATCGTACACACAGACAAGCGCTACGCACAGCGCGTTGTCGCTGAGGTCCAGGAACTCGAGCGCGCGGCCCCACGTCGCCGTCTCCGGCGGCAGCGCGCGCAGGCGATTGGCGCTCAGATCCAAACGGCGCAGCAGCGGCAACAGCTCCAGGAAGCGCAGCTCGCGCAGCGCGTTGCGCGCCAACGTGAGCCGCTGCAGCGTCGGGTGCTGGCGCGCGATCGCCTCCACGAGCTCGCGCGTGAGCTCCTCCAGCGGCATAAGTGTGGGATCCGATAATGTGGAGCTGAAAATGCAACGAGCTCATTTTCGCGCGTCTGGAATTGGGAGTTTTAGCCAATCAGATCGATTTATATTCGAAATGCCGGAAAATGATTGGTTGAATACAAATTGTTATACATCTATTGAAGCACTCCCTCGTCCACCATGGCGCGTCCTAGGTCTCCCTTCTTCTTCTTCTTCTTCTCCTTGCTCATTCTCTCTCGCCTTCCCTGATTCTCTCTGTGTGCTGGTGGATGTGATGGTTTGATGCAGTAGTCTCTAGTTGTAGTTGTGGAGGAACGACCGCACGCCGCAAAACCACAGGTCGCACTTGTGGCGTGCGTTCCAGAAGAACGACTTCTCACACGTCGCCAGCGACGGCATCGCCACGCTCGGACACGGGCTCTTGACGCGGAGTGTGCCTGGGTACGCGTACGCGACTTCTCCTCTTGTCAGCAACAGCTCCAGCGCCAGCACGCGGTGCCGTACCAAGTGGTAGTCGCGCACGAACCGCATGCCCGTCTTGCGGATGGCGTCCACCTTCTCGCGGTTGGCTGGGTCCAGCACCCAGTGGAGCTGTGGCGTCGGGTCCATGCGGTCAAAGGCCACGAAGTGCTCGCTGTCGACCATGCCCAGCGCCTCCATGAGCGGCACGAGGTCGCTGTTCATGAGCAGCAGCGCGCCCGTGGCCGGGATCTCGAACAGCTTGGCGACCAGAAACTGGTGGATCAGCGTCGTGGTCACGCCCACGCGGTAGGCGCGCAGGTACGACGCGTAGATCTCGCTCTGGTTGTCGGCCACATAGTAGCCCGAGTGCCTGTACATATCCATCAGCTCGCCGTGGGTCTGCTGGAACTCGCCCAGCCAGTGGCGCAGCGGATACCACGTCGCGCCAAGCTTGCCCGACAGTACGATCTTATCGATGGGGTGCGTGTTGAACGGCGCCTTGACGAAGTCCGGACCGGCGGAATGCGGCAGCCACGCCAGCAGCGGCAGGTCGCGCGCGTTCATGGCCGCTGTCACCGACGCGAAGTAGTCGTCGGTTAAGTACGAGTACGAGCCCACGAGCACGTCGGCGCGCTTTAGGATCTTCTCGCGCACGACGCCGGCGTCGAACTGGTCAAAGTACTGCAAGTCGTCGCTCCACAGCACGATGAGCGTGCCCAGCGCACGCAGCTCCTGGAAGTACTTGTTGTGGTCGAGGAATAAATAAAACGGGTAGTGGAACGAGTTGAGACAGAACAACAGCACGCTCGGCGCCTTTTTCGGGTCCTGGCGGTAGAAATAATCGAGCGGGTTTTCGGTCACGAGGTCGTCCCAGCCGTGGTCCGTCTTGAGGTCCTCAAACAAGTGCAGAAACGACCGCAGCACGTACCCGCGCCAGTCGGCCGAGCAGCCCACGAGGAACTTGCGGCCGTTGGTGCGGCGCTGGCGCTCGGCGATCCACGCCTTGAGTTCGCGCCCGCTCACGGCACTCGCGTGGTACATTTGGCTGTCGGGATGCTTGGACGCCACGCGCAATGCGCGCATGTCCACGTCCATCTCGTGGTAGAAACCCATTTGTCCATTGCCGTCGTCCTTCAACAGGATCGCGCCGCTGAGCCGCAGCCGTCCGACCGTCTCCAACGCCACAAAGCCCACGACCAGCACCAGCAGCAGCACGCCGACGTTGCGCAGCAGCTTGCGTGGCGTCAGCGGCCACCACCAACCGACCGCACGCAGCAGTGTGCGCCGCGCAGAGGCCGCGTAGCGCGCCATGACGTGGGAGGCGGGTCGTCGCTTCTTGGTCTTGTCCATCTCGTCACTCCAGGAGCGCGGCAGCGGCAGCAGATCGAAGGAGCCGCTGCCGCTGTTGCTGCGGAAGCGCCGCACGCTGGTGGAGGCGCCGCCGCCGCCGCCCGGAGACGACGTCATGCGTGTGCGTGCGTAGAGAGAGAGGAAGAGGAGGAATGGGAGCAATAATGCGCCTGCGAATCTGCACTTTTTGGGACTTATCCTCGCAAGGAGCAACGCCCCGCATCAGCTGGTGCCGAAAATGGCGAGTGCGAGGAGGTAAATCCCAAAGATCGAGGTGGGTGAATGGGTGGTTTAAAGTGGGTTATTGGGTGAAGATGAAGGCTACTGCCACCAGAGTGGTGACAGTAACCACCGACTAGAGAAACAGCGATCAGCGCAGTGTCCAACGTTGTGTTCGTGCCACCTGCTGGAGGAGCTAATACCCCACGGGGGTGGCACTGCTGTAGTTGACTCACATGGCTACACTTTCAATAGGTCCAGGCACGCCGCACTATCGACTGCAGACTTCGGGTTGAGTGCGCGACCAGAATGTGGTGGCGACACAGGAGCTGCACGCGTGCTGGCCACGATATGTAGTGGTCTCCCCAGCAGAGCAGTCCACGCAGTGGTCGCGCTGGAAATTGGACGTTGAGCCAAGCGGACACAGTGCGCAGGAGGAGGAGCTACAGATCACAGAGACCACACGTGGGGTTAACCAAGCACACAGAGCAAATAGCGCACGGAGGAAGGAGCAGCTCACCCCTCAGCAGTGGAGATGGTGCCCGGCGGACACGCTTGGCAGTCGCCGGCGCGTGCGAGCGAGAAAGTCCCGATGGGGCACGAGGTCCTCTGGCCGTTGCGGCAGGCGGAGCCGCTGGGGCAGATCGCGCACGACGACTGCGGCGATGCGTACGTGCCGGCTTCACACAACCGCACGAGTCCGTCCACGCAGATCCATCCGTCGCGGCACTTCTCGCAGCTGGCTGCCTTGCCAAACGAAAAGTACCCAAGCGGACACTCGCGCTTGATGCCCGCGACGCAGTACGAGCCTGCGGGACAGCGCACGCACACGCCGCTATCGTAGAAGAAGCCGCGCGGACACTGGCAGGCTGTCTGTGGGTCTGGGAACAACCCCAGTGACGTCCACTCGACGGTGGGAGTAGCGAGCGTGGTGTTGCAGTCCATGATGATCTGCATGGTCGCGACTTCGAGCGGCACAGCGGTGGAGAGTCGTACATACGTCCAGTCGGAGCGCGTCGTGACGAGCGTCTGGGCTGCCAGTGCGGTGAGATTTCCATCGAACGGCACGAGCGACACTCGCAATGCGCACGATACGCCGTCTGGCAACGAACCAGCATGCCGCACGTACCCGATCGCGACGAGTCCCAAGCCTGGTGCGACGGAGCTCCCATCGAACGACCGCACGAGTGTCACCTGGCGTGAGCTGCCGCTGGGGGTCAAGGCGATGACGGCCGTGCGAACCAAGCGCAGGAGAGAGCTGTCGTTGTATCGGCGCTGAGTGATGCTCAGGCTCTCGGGAGCTCGCCATTGTCGACTCCACTCAGCATCAGATATCAAATGCCATGCTCCGATCCATCCACTGATAGGCTGCTCGTCGAACGGAAGCAGCGAGTCGGGTGGTGGCAGCGCGAAGCAGGAGGCTCCAGGCTCCAGTAGCGTCACGTTCAGTGTGAGGAAGCCTGGAACAGCGATCCGCACCGTCGAATTGACGATCGATGAGGGCATCGCCGCGAGTGTGAGGTCGATGGTGGGCAGCTTCCCACCTGTAGAGACCACGAGTCCCGTGGTCGCTTGGATGAGACTATCAGGGTCAGAAAGAATCGTCGCTGATGAGGCTGCGTTGTCACGCGAACGAAGCGCGTCTGCAGTACGTTGAGGGGCCTCAGATACTGACGATGGAAGCGTGATGATCTGGATGACATCGCTTGGCACAGCCACCGCGAGTGACTGGCCAGGGGGAAGCACGACGAATGCGAATGCGGAGTACTGGCGAAGCTTCGTCGCAAGCACGGCCACATCGTCCATCAGCGAAGTCGGCGACGCAAACACAAGCACAAACCGCCGAAGAGTGCGGTCTTCGATCGTCCATAGCGTCGCGTTGGACTCAGTCACACGATCAGCGAGCCATTTCCACGTGATGGAGGAGCCAGAAGTTGAGTTGAGGCGCTGAGTATCCGCGAACAGCGACGCCAGCGACTGGTAAATCGTGGAAGAGTTGCTCAACATCCCCATCCGCACACCAGGTGACGAGCCGTAAGCAGTTTGGATCGCAGCGACAGTAGCCGGTAGCAAGTCGAGAAAGCCTCGTGACTCGTTGATGGTGGCGTCGGCGGCTACGCGGAGATGAATGGGAAGGCTGCTTAAATCTGGAGACGATGGCGGCTGCAGTTTCAGCTTTGTTGCGACCACTCGATTCAACACGCTCGTGGTGACGAGCGTTCCCGTCGTGATCCCGTACTGGGTCGTAGCGCTGAGTGGCTGGCCGTTTCCCGTGTATCCACTACTTGGTCCGTTTTGATCGTCAAAGAACAGCGACAACGTGCGATCAACGGCATCAGCAGAGACAGTTGACCCCGAAACACCGGCGATACCCACCAGCTCCAGCGCGAGACTACGACAAGTGGATCCGACGATTGAACTTCCAAACGCTGCCGTTGAGAGCGAGACGACAGCCTGGCTCGCACCCGATGGAACCATCACGGTCACTGGAAGTGTTGATGAAGGCACGGTCGACGCATTCGTGTTCTTCACTTGGATGGTGGCACGTAGTTCTCCCACCAAAGAACCCGCACGCTTCACTCGGATTTCAAACACCGACGCCAACGGAAAGCGTGTACGAATGATGCGAGTCTCGTTGGACGGAAAGAAGAGCACGGCATTCGGCGAGCTGTCGCTCACGACACTGGCGCTTATGGGCGAGCTGCAATCGCCTCCAGTCCATCCAGGTTTGCACTCGCAACCTCGTAGCACGCACGCACCATTCCCACCACAAGTGAGGCCGTTGCGACCTCGTGCGCATTCTACCGGATACGACGGCGCACAGGAGATGCAGGACCGCCACCCTGCCATGGCAAAAGTGTTGTCTGGACAGTCCGCACACGACGAGGAGCCTGGTTGGGGCGATATCTCCATGCTAGGACACATCTGACAGCCAGCAGACAATGCCGCCTCTGCCAGTGTCGACGTGTAGGTGCCTGGGGCACACAGCTCACAAAATGGCACGCTGGAAGACGAGATGATCGCACCGGGAACGCACGACTGGCAGCTGGAGCCGTCGAAATATTGAGAATTGAGGCACACGTGGCAGTCTTGGCTCGAAGTGGATCCTGTCGTGGTCGTCAGCGTTCCAGGTGGGCAGCTCTCGCACCGAATAGCGCCACTAGTGGCGTTGGAAAACGAATGCAGTGGACACGGGACGCACGCCCCGCCTGTCGCGACACTTGCGCTGTACGAGCCTATCGGACACGGTACACACGAGAAGCTTCCGTTTGAAGAGAGCGTTGTGCCGGCAGCGCAATACTGGCAAATGCTTTGGCCCGGCTCGCGAGTGAACATGAGTGAAGGGCACGCTACACAGTTTGCCGCCCCTGCCGTAGAGATACTGGAGCTGAACGTGTTTACTGGACACGGTTGGCATGCCGCTCCACCAATCTCACTGTAGAAACCTTTGGGGCACGGAAAACAGATCGCGCTGCCGTTTCTCGGGTTGTATGAGCCCGCCGAACACTTCGAGCACTGCGCAGAAGCTGACGAGCTCCACTCACCAACTGAACACGGAGTACATGAGGCAGCATTGACCTTGGAAAACGTCCCGGCCACGCAGTTGCCGCACGCACTCGCACCAACCGATGGCGCGAAGGTTCCAGCGGCACAGGGTAAGCATGTCGATGCTATCGCTGCACCTTCCACGCTGGAGTACGCACCAGCAGGACACGCGACACAAGCTGACATGTTCGTTTGAGCCGTGAGCGTATTGAACGTCCCCACTGGGCACTTGGTACACGTCGCAGAGCCTTCAAACGAGTAGGATCCCGCGCTGCACGGGAAGCAATTGCGCGTGCCGCCTTCGAGAAAATACCCCGCTGGACACGGCACACAGACATACGTGCTTGTGGCTTCACACAGCGTGATCTTGAGTCCCGTCGCGCAGTAGGGTGCTGCATAAGTCGTCACTTGCATGCGCTTACTGACGACGCTGTAGCGGTCTCGCCCGCCGAACAGGAAGAGTCGGTCCGTCAAGAGAGTGATGGAATGGCCCCGACGAGGCGGCGTGAAGTCTTCGTCGAACCGCAGAGAGAGCCACTGGGTCGCGTTGTAATTGAACTCCCACAGATCGCTGAGGAAGTCGTTGGGAAATGCGTATGAACCACCGGCAATTGCGACTTTGCCTTCGTCGATGAACGCGATTGCCGCTCCGTAGCGAGGGCCTGGACCACGAGAGCCCACGGGTGAGAGCTGCTCCCATCGGTACAACTGACTTTCGATCGCAGCAGTGGTGGTGACGTTGCTGATAACTGGACACAGGCGCCACACATCACCGTAGATCGTACTGGTAATCGAGCTTTTCCCGCCGTACATTAGAAGACACACGATTCGCTGGGACGAGAAGAGCTTCGACACCGGAGCCATCGCGTGGTACGATCTGGCGACTGGCTGATCACTGTCTGTCGTCAGTTTGAGCACGCGCCAGTACACGCGCGGACTGCGATCGCCACACGAGCCTTGTAACGACGACCGTGCGATGAGAGCGAGATGGAGCTGGGTGCCGGCCTCGGAGTAATCTTCCGATAGACCACCGTAGACGATGGAGCCGGTGAAAGATGTGTTTTCGTACACGACGGAGATGGAGTGGCCGATGCGAGGCACAGGTCGTGCAGCGAGGGAGACGGCGTCATTCGCAGGCACCACGAGCTGATCCCATTTGGCTTGAGAGCTGTCCGACGTCACGCACAGTCGCCACAAATCGTTCAGGAACGCTTTGTTCTGCCCACCGAAGAGAAGCACGATATTCGCGCTGGAACTTGCCAGCGTGGAGGCGTGCTCCACACGAGACGCTGGTGAGGTGAACACATCGTCTTTGCTTGTTACTGTGGTTGCAGGGGCAGCTGACGACAGAATCTGGTCGACAGGGAGCTTGAACACGTCAGTCTTTGGATCATAAACGATCGACGTGTTGATGACTGTTGGCTGGGCTGACTCGTATTCAATACCACCGATAATGAGCACGCGCTGTGGCGACGAAAGCGCGACGGAGGTGTGGGAAATACGCGTGAAGGGGCCGCCTGGCCCAGTCGAAAGAAGCTGCCATTGGAGCTGCAGCGAGGCATTCTGAGCCAAATCAAAGCGCGCACACTGTGCCTCGAGTGCAGTGTCCTGAGCACACACCGCGGAACTCCATGCGAGCACGAGCAGCACCAACACGTGGGACTTTACCGCGATCCTTGCGTGGTCTCTCCTCCAATGTGGACGGTGTGTCATGACAGATGAAACTGGGAAATGCGCCCCTTTAGCTGGATGATCATGGTGACCCTTCGCCGCTAACACACACAAAATTCAATCCATTCCAATGCAGACTTGTAACAGCACTCACCACCAACAGCGTGTATTTCAACTGATCCGTGTCTTCCTGAGGGGGGGGGGGGGGGGGGGGGGGGGGGGGGGGGGGGGGGGGGGGGGGGGGGGGGGGGGGGGGGG
>JAADXI010001170.1:0-10840 GCA_023337615.1 Pythium brachiatum | reverse complement strand
GACCTGGCGTGTCTGGCGACTCACAAACCAATCTACTGCGCGACGTTTGTTCTGCCAGTCGATACAGCGCTCTCTCCAGCGCGTGAACGCGTTGCGTTCTAGTAGTTGGCGGTATCCACGTGTCGCCTTGGTCTGCAGCTCACGCTTGCGCTGGCTTCGCACCACGTACTTGTGCCACAACGCAAAGTAATCGCCGAGGTGGTTGGTTCGAAACAGCCGAAGCAAGTACTTATGGCGCTGGCGCCACGTGATGAACGCCTTCCAACGAGCAAAGATCGCGAGTGATAAACGGAGGCGGCAATGTGCAATGGCTCGAAGAGTATCGTGTCGCTTCTTCGTTTTCGTCACCTTGTTGTTCGTCAATGAGCCAATTGCTTCTGAAAGTCGTCGGTCTTTGTGGAATTGAACCGCTTGTGTTTGTGCTTGACGCATGCTGTGCAACACAACAGCTCTCGCGTGCCACTTGGCGATTGCTCTCTTTTGCACTGCTAGCTGGACCACTTCATCTTGCTTCTCGTTCATCGCAGCTTGTTGATGTCGATGCAAAGCGTAAGCGTGCAGTTGACTGAAGTACTTCCTGGTTGATCGCACTGAATAGAACGCCTCCACCTCGACTCTCTGTTCGTGCTTGCTGTGGCGCAGCTGAACGAATCGCCCCCACGAACGAAGCGAACGCGTTTGCAGAATTCGAGTAGAATAGAACGCTCGAGCTTGTGCCTCAACGTGGTGCACAAGTCGTCGTTGCTCTAGGAATCCCAGCCACCGCTCCCAGATCTTCTGCATCGTCACGCGGTCAAGATGCGCGACTGCTGCGTTGACATGACGGCGAATGAGGTGCTGCTCGTGCGTGAACTCTCGCCACTGGATAAAAGCACCCCGTTTTGCTCGCTTTTCTCGCGTGGCCGATGCCTTGTTGACGATCGATTTACATGTTTTGACGCGCTTCCACGCTCTCCACACGTGCTTGAGCGCGAGATTGCCGCATAATCTGTCGGCTTTCAGATAGAGAACACACTGTTTTGCCTCCACGAGTCCCTTCCAGAGATGGAAAACCGTCCTGAAGGTGCTGCTTCGATGCGTCGTGATAGCAAGGGTCTTGAGCGTCCGCCACTGCCTCTGATACTCCATTCCAGTGAGCCAGTGCTTCCAGTACTGATGCAGAGCGTGTTTCACGTGGAAAGTCTCCGATAATTCCAGCGCTTGGGCATGGCGGACCTGGACACGGAACCGCCCAATCGCAAGTTGAAGACATCGTCTCACATGGAAGGTCTCAGCTCGCTTGGAAGCGTCGAGCTGGTCGTGGCGGATTACAACGTACTTCTTCCACTGCACGAATGTCGCCCGCAGCGTATTGCTCTGCAGTAGCCGACTTGTGACCAGCACGTTGGCCTTCATCTTGTGGGCAAACGTCACTTGTGCCCGCCAATGGCGCCAGATACGATCCAGACGCTTGTGCTTCCGCCATGAATCCGCTCGGAGACACAGTGTGGAGCTGCGTTTGTACCGGCGCCATCGGCGGAACACCTTGCGCAGAATATCATCGTCACCCGTCTGAAACACCACTCGTAGTTTGAGTTTGAACACTCGCGTGCCGGACGTGAACTGGATCCACGCTTGGAGACATCGTCGCGTTATCTTCGCATTTGCGAACGCTTCAGCTCGTTGATTCTCACGTTGGGTCTGAACACGAGCAACGGTAATTGAATGCCATAGCCTCACAGCCTTTCGACGCCGCCGTTGGCGATAGAAATGAACAGCTCGTCCTTGCAGCAATTGGTCTGCATGTTTCATGCGCTGCATGTTTCTCCACAACGACACGGCCTTTTGAAGCCGGCGTTGAGTGATCGCGTTCACGGCACGACGCTGCTTTTCCTGAAGTACTTGGCTCGCCAATGAGGCATGCTGCCAGCCGAAAAACGCCCAGAGCAGCAGGAATTCGCGATGAAACGCAACGGCCTTGGATCGATTCGAGCAATATCGGTGTCTCTCAGCAGCAGCCACGCACCACACTCGCAGCATCTTTCTCAAGACTCGTTTCCGGTTGTGTGCGGCGGCTGCTTGGGTCGTTAATCGCTTGTGGTGAAGCCGGAATGCCACGATTCGCCACGCTTGGAGCATCACTCTAGCAACTCGGCACAATCTTGTTTGCTGGGTTTCACGTAAACGCTGTCGAGATGCTTGCTGGTGCTTGGTGTACTCACGCCACTGCATGAAGCAACTCCGCTGCAGGCGATACATTAAGTGGTGGCACAGAAGATTATGCACCTTGCGCTTCTTGGCTTTTCGTCGAGCAGTAGACTTCCAACGCATTACGCATCGATGAAGCAGGCGTTCTCGACGGCGTGTCACTTGTAGATCAATCAGTCTTCGTTGATGCCGCTGGGTTTGTACAGTGGCGCACCAAGCCTGTAGAGTGGTCCGCATCATGCATGTGATCAAGAAGCTCAGTGCCCTATTGCTATAGCGCCGCTCAACGATCCACGTCCTGGTATTCTGGCCCCAAGTGCTGACAGCCGTAGCGTATCGTCTCCTATTGTAGAACTGATCCGCTGCGATCACAGCTTCCGTCTTGTGTTGTTGATCAGAGACGTACACCATCCAGGCGTGCCACACACTTTCGATGCATCGCCGTTGCGAACGTGCTTGAAGATGCTGAAGAGTGGAGTGGATACGAAGTACTCGTACGCATCTCTTCAGCCTCTTGCGGCTATGCTTCTTCTGGAAGAGTCGAACCAACTTGGATCGGCATTGTGTTCTCACCACCACACCAAACCATGCGACCAACAGCCTTTGCTTGAGCCTCAGCGATCGCTTTCTGTGAGAATTCTCGATACAACTTCTCCATTGCTGACGCTGAGCTGAGACTTTGTGCCACGCACGGACATGAAGCTGCAGCAGAATTCGCCGATGTGTGGCAGCTACAATAGCAAACGCAGCGCTAAGACGCTGCAGTTGACGCCATTCACGCAACGTCTTGGCCTTCAGCCTCTGTCGATGGCTCACTTCCACAGTGTTGTACAGCATTCGCAAGCGTCCGGATCGTTGGGAGTGCTGACGCCACGCAACGAAACACAGCACAAACCGTCGCTTGACACGCTGGATTCGCCATTCCCGAGTTGACCGTAGATCGGTTGCATAGGTTTTCCATCTTCGGAACATTGACTGAACTAGTCGCTGCTCATAGAAGCTAACTGCTCCACGTGCCTGGTCCCGTTCGTACTGTGCGTCGCAGCGTAGTGCGATCCACAGCCGCACCACTCGCCGCATGTCCTGAGTGGCCTTGTGATTCGAGGCGTGTTCCAGCCGAAGTCGCTTGGTATGTTTAATAAACAAATACCGGCGCCACCTCACCCAGGAGCGACGTAGCAGCACTTCATACAGACACGAGTCAGCTTGGATGGCTCTCTCGTGGTCTGCGCGTCGCCTAGCGGTAAATCGTTTCCATTTGCTCACAGCCAAGGTGCCGGCGACTTGGACAATCAACTTCTCTCTTCGTTTCGCGTCGTCACTGTAGAACACGCAGTGCTTCCACAAAAGCCAGGCGTGTTTCCGCGCATTGCGGTCGCGAAGCGTATCCGCTAGCTGCGTGGCTTGCTCCTTCTTTTGCCGCTCGGTCCTCAATTGTTTAATCTGCTGAAACGATCGGAGCTTCAGCTGATGCTGCTGCTGTTTCTGGAGCTGTCGAACGCGACTCGTGCGCTCCACCCACGCACGCCACTTCCCTACAGCCTTGATCTGCCGCTTCGTGTTGGACGCCGCTTGCCAATCTTTCACATTGCGAGTCCACGCCAGCCATTGTCGCCACACTAGAAACCGTCGCTTCATCGCGAGCACATCTCCACAGCCACTCGCACGCTCCCATTGTAAAATCTCTGAGTGCCTCAAAAGCATAAAAGGCTTTGCCCACGCGCGAAAATGCTTTTTTACAACGCGTTGGGAGCGCCACTTCACCGCACGCTCCATCGCTTCCCGTTGAGCAGCTCGTGAAGTGTCCACGAACTCACGCCACGCCTCGAAACATCGGAAGTAGATCTTCAGCCGCTCCTTGAATGTGAATGGCTCGTTCTCTTCAGCGACGGGCTCAGCTTGCTGCCTCTCCACCGCTTTCAGCTGTCGATACTCTTCACGTAATGAACGGATTCGATCACGTGGAGCCTCAACCAAACTGCCGGATCCAGTAGCCACAGCCACAGTATCCTGCTGCTGACGCTTGTGTGCACTGCGAAGCAACGCGTTATGATGGGACGGGCGTCTCTCCACTGGACGTACAGCGATTGGTGCATACGGACGCAGCAGCGTCATCTCTTGCTGGTTGTGCTGCTCCTGTCTCTCAAGTCGCCACGCATCGAACGTGACCCATTTCCACGCCGACAGATACGTCTCGAGCGTCTTCCGTCGCCAGTAGAACAGTGCCACCAGCTTCTTTTGCTTCTTCTCATCAAGAGTAGCTGCCACGTACTCTGGCGATCCAAAACGACTCGAACGCCGTGATGGCGACAGGTTCTGGAGAGCTACAATAGATCTCTCTTAGACACCAGCTACATAGGCTAGCTAGCATCACCACCACAGTGTACGTACGTGGGCGAAGCGAGGATCGATGAGCCACTGCTGAGGCTCGAGAAGTTGGCGTGGCTGTTCGAGAAGAAACCTTTCTGGTACTGAAGCTCACAGCGCTGGCTCGTCGGTCTCCCTGGAAGCTGTGGTTTTCGATCTCTTCGTCGCAGGAGAAGTCCAGCGGCGAGGACAACGGCGACTGGAGACCTCTGTCGTGCCTCACATCACTAGCATACACGCGTTGGTCGCGTTGGTCCCTTGTTTCCTCGTCCACGCGTTGCAACTGGGCAACTCGCAGCGATCTCGCCGCCGATGCCTTGCGGCGCTTTCGCTCCTCACCTACAGCTCCGTTTCCATCCGAACTTCCACAAATCGACGGCACAGCTCTCGCACTACTCACGCGTCTACTGCTATGCATCGCTTGCATCGCCTGGTCCTCTCTATGGTGCGCGGCGCGCACTCTCCGTTCCACTCGCGTCGGTCGGAAATGGCGCGCACCATTTGAATCCTCCGTGACCTTTCGCGTCCCAAAATCCTTCCTTTCACGTACTGTACTTCCTTCGTTGTATAATACATCCAGTTGAAACCCGCGTTATATACTAACAGCCGTAATGTTATGGAACGCTGCAGTTCATCGCGCTCACTTCGTTCGTATCTTTCCATCCAGCAGCTCCGTTCTTTCTCTCCCTTCAACTTGTGAGAAGATCCCAAGGCGAACGGACGGACGGCGAGGACTCCACGCGAAGATCCCCAGCATTCTTCACAACACAACACAAGCAGCAAGCAACAGCGAGTACCATGGAGCGTGAAGGTGTGGAACACGAGCCGCTGCTGCACGGCGAGGGCGACGGAATGGGCGAAAGCAGCTCTCGCTCGCTGTGGCGCATGCGCCGCGCCGACTTGGCGTGTCTGTCGATCATGGGCTTCGTAGCCAGTTTCCTGTTGGTGTGGCAGCCGCCCATGCGTACAATTGGCTCCCTCCCACGGGACTACAGCAGCCTCCAGGCGATGAACAAGCAAGAAGAAGAAGTACTAGTGGCGCCAACGACGTCCACGTACAAGTACCTCACGTACGATGATATCGATGAAACCAAGCGCAAGAACGGGTACGAGGTGAGCTACACGCAGCGTGGGTTCACAGTGGACGGCAGGACCACGCTGCTGCTCGGTGGATCGATCCACTACTCGCGCAGCACGCCCGCGATGTGGGAAGATCTGCTGCGCAAGGCCAAGAACGACGGACTCAACCACATCGAACTGTGTACGTTCCAGTCTTTTCGTGGTGTATGAGCCCTGTTGCTGATGGTACACTGTACTGTAGATGTGTTCTGGAGCCTCCACGAGCCCACGCCCGAGAGCTTCCACTTCCACGACCGTGCGAACCTCACGCTGTTCTTCGAGACGGCAGCCAAGGTCGGACTCTTCTTGAACGTGCGCTACGGTCCGTACGCCTGTGCGGAGTGGAACAACGGCGGCTTGCCGTTCTGGCTCGACCGCATCCCTGGCATGGACGTGCGGTCAAGTGCCGAGCCGTGGAAGCGAGAGATGGAGCGCTTTGTGAAGAAGATAGTCGACCTCTCGCGCCCGTACTTGGCCAAGAACGGCGGCCCCATCATCATGGCGCAGATCGAGAATGAGTACCAAGACCCAGACGACGCCTACGTGGAGTGGTGTGGCAAGCTCACGACCGAGCTGGACATTTCGGTACCGTGGATGATGTGCAACGGCAAGGCCGCGGACAACACCATCTTGACCTGCAATGCCAACGATTGTATGGAGTTTGCCAACACCCAGAGCAAGGCTCGACCGAAGGAGCCGTTCATGTGGACGGAGAACGAAGGATGGTACCAGATGTGGGAGCACCCTCCATCGTCAGCGGTGCGTGGGCCGAGCAGCCTCAAGGAGAACTGGGACGACCGTGACCCAGAGGAGATCTCGTACACGATCGCTCGATGGTTTGCTGTCGGCGCGGCCCACCACAACTACTACGTGAGGATTGCTCTTCACTACTGTAGTCTGCCATCTAGTGCTCTATTGCTGTGAGACTGACAGGAGCTTGATTGATTATCTGTAGATGTACCACGGAGGCAACAACTACGGCCGTTCCTCTTCGGCTGGTGTGGCGACCAAGTACGCGGACGGCGTGAACCTGCACAGTGACGGTCTCAGCAACGAGCCCAAGCGGTCTCACCTGCGCAAGCTCCACGAGACGCTGATCACATGCAACGAAGTGCTGTTGTCCAACGAGCGCCAGCTCGAGCACCCAGTGCCATTGGGCGCCAAGGCGCAATGGGCGTACATCTACGGGAACAAGGGTGGAGATCGCGTGGTGTTTCTGGAGAACAGCGGCAACACCGATGCGACGGTCAAGTTTGAAGGCACGACATACCACCTCCAGCCAACGTCAGTGATCATTCTCAAGAACGACGCGGTCCTCTTCGACACCTCGGCGGTGCGTCAATCGTATCCTCACCGCCAGCAGCGCGTGTACTCGGAGCTGGTCGATGCTTCGTCGTTGAACTGGGACATCTGGACGGAAGGTGGCGACCACCGCAAGTCTGTTGTGGACACCAAGCCACTCGAGCAACTCTCGTTGACTGAGGACGAGACGGATTACCTGACGTACAGGACCAAGTTCACGCTCAGCTCAGCAGACAAGCAGGCAAAGCAAGTGGCTCTCAACTTCACGGCAACGGACGCGAACGGTTTCCTGGTGCTGATTGACGGAAAGCTCGTTGGGGAGACCCACCGTGCGTACCCAGGGGACCAACGCTCCCAGACTTTCGTGATCAACTTGCCGTCGTGGCTGCAAGAAGACGAAAGCAAAGAGCACGAGTTGGCTCTCGTGTCGGTTGGGCTCGGACTGTACACACTCGGCAAGAAACACTTGAAAGGAATCACGGGCGACGTCCAGTTGAACGGTCAAAGTCTCATTGGAACGCAGCAGTGGCAGATGGACATTGGTCTCATCGGCGAGCACCTCAAGATCTACGATCCAAAGTGGAGCGCGTCAGTTCCGTGGAAGCCCTTCAACAAGGAGAAATCCCCAAAGCCTTTGATGAGCTGGTACAAGACCTCGTTCAAGATGTCGACTCCGCCCAAGCAGCAGAACGTGGCGAACCCCGTGGAGGAGACTAGCTCGATCTTGCTGGACTGTGTCGGTCTCACTCGCGGCCACGTGTACCTCAACGGCCACGACCTCGGTCGCCACTGGCTGATCAAGGACCGTAACGGCGACTACGTGCAGCAGTTCTACCACATTCCACCGGATTGGCTTCGCAGTGACACGAACGACCAGAACGATCTCGTTGTCTTCGACGAGATTGGAGGATCAGTCAGCGAGGTGCGGGTCGTGCTGTCGTCAATGATCGAAGACTACATCAACCCCGAGAAGGAAATCATCGAGAATGCCAAGCGTTTGCACCCGAAGCAAAAGGTGGAAGCCGACACCATCGCCACTGAAGGAAGACGCGCGAACTAGGAGCTTCGAGCGAGACACTGGAGCTCCGGCTTTGGAGCTCCATCGCAGTGCTGCTCAGGGGCCTGTCATTGTTTTTAATGCCTTTCCATGTATCCATTTTCATATTCATAGTGAACGTCATATCGCATCTTCATCTCCTGGCGGAAGCAGTGTTCATTTTGCTGGCAAAATTGCAGTCTCATCAAAATCTGCTTACGTTTCTTCGGATTGTGATTGGCAGATCTCGTAGAAAGTACACACGTTTTCAGCCAATCATATCTCTTATGAACCTTTGTATCGCTTCTGATTGGTTGACTACGAGGAGCTCTTTTGCGATGTGGTCCACACCCATGCTCATCACATTTTCGCCGCTCATTTCCACACACACGCAGTTCGCGAAAGATCGGCGTGGAAGTGGAAGCCTCCAGAACGTTATCAAGCGACAGCCATGGAGAACGCTGCAGGCAAGACGAAGGAGATCATCTCGCGTGAGTTTGCGGACAGCACGCGTGCGGAGGACAGCGCCACCAAGCCGTGGCTCACGGCGCACTACGACCCCACGGCGCACGGCCTCGACAAGGACTTTGTGCTCACCAACTTCAGCGCGCTCAAGGGCTGTGGCTGCAAGCTGCCGCAGGAAAAGCTGCTGGGCTACTTGGACAACATCGCGAATGACCTCAAGCCCAACGAGACCCCGGGCATGGACTCGAGCGTGGTCAAGATCAGCCACGGCCACGATTTGTATCTGGTCTCGACGACCGACTTCTTCTTCCCGTCGGTCGAAGACCCGTACATCCAGGGCCGTATTGCCTGTGCGAACGTGCTCTCGGACGCGTACGCGATGGGCGTGACGGAGGTGGACACGATGCTGATGACTCTCGGTGTGTGTCGTGATATGAACGACAAGGAACGCGATGTTGTGACCACGCAGCTCATCCGCGGCTTTAATGACCTCGCGCGCGAGGCCGAGACCAACTGCACAGGGGGCCAGACCGTGATGAACCCGTGGCCACTGGTGGGCGGCGTCGCCATGAGTGTGCGCAGCGGTAAGCTCCCCTCCCCTTTACTTGTGGAGAGATTGATGGACTGATGAACGAACTGGACTGTGTAGAAAGCCAGCTCATCCGTCCGATCAATGCTGTGCCCGGCGACGTCTTGGTGCTGACCAAGCCGCTGGGTACTCAGATCGCCGTGAACTTGTGGCAGTGGCGTAACAAGCCCGAGCGCTGGCAGCGTGTGGAGCACATCGTGAACGAGAAGGACGCCGAGGAGGCGTTCCTGATGGCGACCGAGTCCATGACGCGTCTCAACTTGAACGGAGCGCGTCTCATGCACAAGGTACGCTTCATGGTTACTATTCCTATACCCGTGAAGCTGGTTGTCTCTAATAACTGACGGTGGATACGCAGTACGGTGCCCACTCGGCGACGGACGTGACGGGCTTTGGCATCCTGCGCCACGCTCGCAACCAGGCCAAGTCGCAGACCCGTGCTGTGGATTTTGAGATCCACACGCTCCCGATCATCCGCAACATGGTCAAGGTCAACGACACGATTGGCAACTCATTCAAACTGCTGGAAGGTCTTGCCGCGGAAACCTCGGGTGGCTTGCTGCTCTGTATCCCAGAGGCCAACGCCCAGACATTTGTGGACGAAATCCAGCAACTGGATGGCAAGCCAGCGTGGATTGTGGGCCGTGTTGTGGAGGGTACGAACGACGCGCGTATCCTGCCAGACTTCAAGGTCATTGAGGTCACGCCAGAAATGTAGGCGCTCTAGGCGCTCTAAGGAGACTGAGAGAACGAAACAAAAATGAAGAAAACAAACTTTGGCTCGTGTTTCGCAATGATCGACAGACAGACAGCACTAGTGTAAGAAACCCAATGCGAGAACACTTGCATGTCCATCGTATCGAGTCCGAATTCCTGCCTCGGAGAGAGGCAAGTAATGCCAGGTAACGAGATGGTAGCTGGTGGCTGTCTTGGTGGCGATCACTGCACGTCGTTGAGTCGATGGGAGTCCTTCACCCACACAGGCAGCACTTTCGATCAGTTTGGAGTAAGATTGGTTGATTGGCGAGTGGCTGGTGGCTGCCTTGCGTGAAGGGCTCGAGAGACAACGAGCACGAGCGACGTAGCGAGGCGACGGCGATGGCAACAGTGGTCCCTAGATCTGGACGTGAGGCTCGGACCACCACACAAACAGCACATTGAAGTCGCTTAATTGTTCGAGTGGAGGTTGGGTGGCAGTTGGCTGCTTTGACGTGGTGGGCCGGTGCGATGCAGATCGAGGACACTGGATCGACCAAGGACGGACGATATTTCGACGCTTCTCTCTGTACAGACAGCACTTTGGGAGCCAGAAAGCCTGTGGGGCCTCTGGACTCGGGTCTGAAGTGTAGGTTGAGACTGTTTGGAGGTTGCTGCTGGCTGCCTTGAGAGAGATGCGTCGCCGTCGAGTGGTCTATTGGTCGATCGCGAACATCGCGCAGGAGCCTCGTCGCATCATCCGCCACACAGACAACACCTTTGGATCACAGTGCTGATGGGAGGAAGGTGGCTGCTGGCTGTCTTCATATGGGGAACGATGCGATGCGGCTCACAGAGTGATCTTCGATGCGTGGCCTCATTGATTTTCGAAAAGGTTGGGAATGGCTGGTGGAGTTGGCTTGGGTACAGTCAACTTTACGGGAGGTGACGAGTGGACTCTTCTCTCGGTACAGACAGCGCTCGGTGAGGTCGTGAAGAGGTTGGGATATCACGACCGGGTCTTAGGATGAAGTTGAGACGGTTGGAAGGTTGCTGTTGGCTGCCTTGAGAGAGATTCG
>JAADXI010001169.1:0-10845 GCA_023337615.1 Pythium brachiatum | reverse complement strand
GCGTGGACTCGACGGAGAAGGAGATGCTGATCCAGTTTGTCCTCAACCGCAACGGCGTCGTGTACGATGAGGTCTCGCTCAAGCCGTGGTGAGCCTGCGGAGACCATTGAAGATCGTGGTTATCCATAGGGTTACGTTTGGCTACTTCCAAATACGCTCTCCTGATTGGTTATAAAAATTAAATAAAGAACACTGATTTGATGAATATGAGCGTGCCGCAAACCCAAAAGAGCTCTTCACGTGGAGAAGGTCAAATTGCAAGTGGGGAAAATGGCGACGAGCAGCGGGAGGAAGGCGCTTCCGTCGCGCGAATCGCGCGGCACGCGCATCCACAAGCTCATCGGCGAAGAGGCGGAGGCCGACGCGGCGTTCTGGAACCAAGACGCATGGAACGAAGATGCTGAGGACAGCGACTACTCGAGCGAGGATGGTGCGTACCACGCCACCATCAATTGGATACTACGTTGTACGGAGCAGTGAAGAGGCTGACGCATAGTGACTGTGGATCTGTCTGTGTGGTTGTTCTATAGAGGAGGAGGACGTCGTGGACTCAGATTTCGATGAAGAGGAAGCTCCGGATGAAGATGTTCATGGAGATGAGGACGAAGACGGAGGGAAAGGAAAACGGAAGCGAGGCCGACCAACGAAAGAGGAAGCCGCTAAGCGCCGCGCGTATCAGGAGCCGCAGCGTGGCGCGAAGCGCACTCGACGCAGTGGCGATGCTGTTGTAGTTGCGGCTGCTGCTGGGGAAGGCGTGGTGGCTAATGTGGAGCAAGAAGGAGTGGTGAGTCCGCCACGTAGTTCGGCGGCCGTCGCTGCTTATGAGGTGCCCAAGCTGCGGCAGTCGACGGCCCAAAAGAGCTCCGCGTCGAGTGATTTGAGGCGCAAGATCTTCGAGGAGGCTGCGAAGCTAGCGGCGAAAGTGAAGAAGCCGCAGGTCGTGAAGATGCGACTCACACAGGAGCAGCTTCTGGTCGAAGCCGTGCGCACGGAGCTGGAGAACACGCAGTCGCTGAACCGACTGGAGCGGCTCGAGGAAGAGAAGAAGGCCGAGAATGTGATCGCGCCTAAGGTGCCGTTCACTGGAATGATCGTTCGATACCACAGCCGCATCGGTGCGCCGAAGACCATCACGTTCCTGAACACTGACAGGTTTCCAAAGATCTTTGATCAGCAGCAGCCGCGGAAACGCGAGCGACTGGCGCCAAGGGAAGAGCGAGTAGAGGACGATGATGACGATGATGAAGAAGATGACGATGAAGAAGATGACGATGAAGAGGAAGAAGGAGAGGAAGGAGAAGAAGGAGAAGACGACGATAATGGGATGGAAGAGCAAGACACAGCGAAGGAAGACGATGGAGCAGACACAGCCGAGAGCAAGTGACCGCGGCGTGCGTGGATCTCTACCGTTATGGGATACAAAACAGCCTACAGCGGTATACAAGAACGCCTACTCGGCCTTCTTCTTGGCGGCGACGTCGAGCGCCTTCTTGGTGGCGTTCCAGTAGATGAGCACCTGCAGCACGAGCAGACCGTTGAGCACCATCGCGACGCCGAGACCAGCGAGCTGCACCGCGTCACCAGTTTCCTAACAAATCCAAAGAAAACCACGGGTATATCAGCCCATGCACATGGCAAAGTCAAGGATACAAGCCGAGCGTACCTGGAGCGTGGTGAAGAGACGAGCGACAGTGCCACCGAAGTTGAGCAGCAGCGTCACAAACGCGAGCTGGCCCGTGTGGCCCTGCTTGAAGTTAGAGAACACCTACGCCATACCATACAACCAATCATACACCGTTGAGTCCCTCATCCATACGCGTGCGATAGTAATCACATTGGGAAGACGCATACCTGCGGGGCACGCGCGATGATGGTGACAGGGATGCCGGCCGAGATGAGCAGCCACTGGTACTCTGGCGGCGTGAGCATCATGCCGACGGACGACACGACAAACGTGACGACCAGCGCGAGGCGCGTGGCGATCGAGATTGTGGGCACGTGGTAGGCCCACAGCAGCAGCACGAGGATCAGGTTCTGCACGAGAATCACGACGGTCTCGCCCCACGTGCTCAGCGGGTAGCCCTTGAGCAGGTTGTACACGGTCGCGGACAGACACAGCACCACCTCCATGTAGAACGACGAGGGCGTGAGCCCCGTGACGTCCTTGGCGCCCACGATCTTGAGGATCTGCGGCAGCTTGAGGATGAACGAGCCGGCGATGATCGCGTAGCCCAGCAGCTTGGAGATCACGAACTTGATGCACGCCGTGTTGGCGAAGTCGTGGTGCGTGACGAACGCGTCGAAGCACTGCGGCGTGATCACGCCGAAGATCAGCTCGGGCGTCTCGCTAGTCGACACATCGACGGACTTGGCGTAGACAGCAGAAGCGCTGGCAGCAGCGGCCAGCGCGAGCGAGAGAGACAACGCCGACACCATGGTGATCACGAGGGAAGATGACGGATTGGATTGCGGACCCACGCGATGGAGCTCCCCGTGTCAGGAGTGATGGGCATCCCTGAACAATTAACCGATGTATAGTTATCCCAAACCATAACACGGTGGTTTGAAAATTGTGTGACATTTTGAGGTGTGTCTGCAGCAACTGAGGAGCAAAAGCACAGGGAAAATGAACCAAGACGACTTCCGCAAGCTGCTGGATGCGGGCGGCAGCGGCGGCCGTGGCAAGAGCGGAGCGTACGGCGGCAGCCGCAACCTCACGTCGCTGGATCTCGATGGCATCCGCAAGCTGAGCGCGAAGAAATCGTCGAAAAAGAAAGGTTCCAAGCCGCTCAAGGACCGCGATGATGGAGCTGACGGCGACGACGGAGATGGCAGTCGCAAGGTGACTTCTGGCGGACAGTACCGAGACCGAGCGGCTGAGCGGCGGCAGGGCATGAATGTGGACGAGATGGAAGATGTGGAGCAGTACAAGCATCTAGATCTGGAGCAGAGCAAGTTCCTGGGTGGCGATATGGCGCATACGCACTTGGTCAAGGGCTTGGATTTTGCACTGCTTGCCCAACTGAAACGCGAGAAGCAGAAGCTGAAGCTGGCGACAGCAGCCGAGAGACTCAAGATCAACGGCGACAGTCAGTCAGCGCTGAAAACACTAGAGGAGCAGGTCGATATCGACCATGAACTGACTAAAGAGCCGACGTTCCAGACGCGATTGGGCCGACTGGTGTACTTTCTCGCGTGTGAGAACCAGCCACTGGGCAACGGAAAGAGACTCCAGACCAAGTCGGAGCTGTTCTTGCCGGGACGCATGTACTACACATTCAATCTCAAGTCCGAGGATGTGGATAGCAAGCCTGTGGTCGTGCAGCGCAGCAAAGACGATTGTCCAGAGCCTGACGATGTCGTCAGTGGCATGATCGACGACATGACACTAGCGGAAGTGCGGCGAGTGATGGAGCAGAAGCGGTCGGGCAAGAAGATGCGACGCAAGCGACCAGAAGGCGGCTCCACAGGCAGAGAGGAAGAGCAAGCTGGCGACGATGAGCCAATGGCTGAGGAAGCCAAAGACGAGGCTGTTGAAAACTCCACCAAACCAGTGGAAGACGACGAGGACGACGAAGACGATATCTTCCCTGACGCGGGTGACTATGTGCCTGCGTATCTTCGTGAAGACGACAAACCTGAAGCTGCGACGCTCAAGGGCCATGAAGAAACTGGATACTTCTCGAACCTGAGTGCGTCGATCGCTGAAGCTGAAGAGATCGCACGACGCAAAGAGGAAGAAGCTGAAAATGCGTGGAAGGCGACGCTGAAGAAGGCAGCAGCTGCTCAAGAAAAGATCGAAAAAGAGGCCGAGATGAAAGCCCGTGCAGCTAAGATGACGGCCGCTCAGGACTCGTACGGTGACTACGACATTGGAGGTGACAGTGATGAAGATGAAGAGCAAGCGGGGAAGAAACGCAAGGGTTCGGAGGCCAAGAAGGACGCGGCGGGGGCGAAAGAGATCGATGACGACGAGAAAAACCGACGAAAGAAACAGAAGCAGGGCAACAAGCTGGAGAACGATCTCAAGAAGATCAACAAGGTGAGTGAGCGATGCATCTCCACGCTAATGAGGTGGTCCAGGGTCTGACGTCTGGCTGTGTGTGGATGGGTCTGTAGCTCATGGAGTCCAAGAGCTGAGGTTCGAGTAACCCAATGTAACCACCGTACTCACATGTCACTAAAGGGAGGCCCTGTATCAGGTCCTAGAGGTTGAAAAGTGAACCGCTCGCGGACCGGTTCGAACCGTGAAAGATTTTGCATAGTTTACAGTAATTCACAGCCATCCGGGAAAAAAGAGCCAATATTACAAGCGTAGACGCAACTGTGAGGCAAGCCACTCGGCATTCACATCCACTGGTTGTGGCGCTTTTGGTTGACTTGCACTGGCGTGCCCCTAATACGGGGTATTCCGAATCCACCATCCCTAACCACCTCCACATACTTTACCTAAGTGAAAGTGGCTCCAGCAGCATTTCCACGACACTGATTTACGGCCAACTGACCCTGGTGGAGAGCTCTTCAGCGAGGGTCTCCATTGGGGTGACCGATACTCATTCATTTTGAGTGGTGGCGTGCCTGGTCTAACTAACCAACTCCACTTTCTTCTCGAAAGGTGAGCGAATATGCGCGTGTGGGGACGTGGACGGCGGCGTGTGTGGTGTGTGTGTGTGCGGCAGCAAGGAAGCTGCTCAATGGAAGAGTGCGGTGGCGAAATTCCAGCGGAAGGCGACGCCGAGACGCCCCAGTTACAGGACCGAACGCGAGCGATACATGCAGCCATCGACTGATTGATACGCGGCAGCAGACAGCTCTTCTACACGCCAACACGCACACACTACAGCACGCTTCGTCGTCCATGTTGATCTCCCCACACACAGACCCTACAGGCAGTGCACGCATGGAGAGACTGACTCTAGTGTGTGGTGATCTCCCTAACAGAATCATGGCTGACGAAATCGCTCTCGCTCGTGAACGCTTGGCCGCCAAGTTCGGCGACGTCCGAATGGGCGGTAAGGGTACCGTTCGCCGAAAGAAGAAGGCCGCGCACAAGGTGACGGCCGCGGACGACAAGAAGCTCAGCGCCGCGCTCAAGAAGCTCGGTGTGACCGCGATCCCAGGCGTTGAGGAGGTGAACCTTTTCAAGGCCGACGGCCAGGTCATCCACTTCGCGGCGCCAAAGGTCCAGGCCTCGATCGCCTCGAACACGTACGCCGTGAGCGGCCAGGGCTCGACCAAGTCGCTCCAGGAGCTGCTGCCAGGCATCATCAACCAGCTCGGCCCGGACAACCTCGCTAACCTGAAGCAGATCGCCGAGTCGTACACCGCCGCCCAGAAGGCTGCCAAGGCCGCCGCCGGCCAGGCCGACGAGGACGACGACGACGTGCCAGACCTTGTCGACAACTTCGAGGATGTCAGCCAGCAGGACTAAGCGCGCCGGAGCACCACGACCCACTATCGAACCAGTAGTAGTGTTGCAGCAAGAGTCGACGTGCCAGCCAGGTCGTTGAGGTGTCATAACTTCAAGGATAAAACCTTTCGTCTCCAGTACAAGTAGTACGCCAGGCAGTTCCTACACTCGCCCAGCACTTGCCCTTCTCCTCATGTTCCGTCCTTTTCAGTCGTGGTCTCTAATAGAGAGTCTCTACGGCACCCTATAGCTGGTGTTGTTCGGCGCTAGCATCTTCATCATTCACTCGGGATGAACGCGTCCTGAACAGAGCGCTACAGTCACCGTAGCTAATATTCAGGCGTCACATCAGAGGACTTCGCCACCATTCCGCCTGCATACACCTGCCGTGCTGTGCCCAGAGCCTGCTCACGTGATGAAACGAGGGTGACAGAGATCCGCGACGGATGAAGTCTTCGCGCTTCTTCAACTGATCGCCTCCATCTAACGGGTGGTGAGTACACACTCATGAAGCGCACACGACCAGCATAGTACTGAACAGCGCTGTGTATTGATCGTCTCTCTCTGTCTCCGGTCTATCTATTCCTTGAGCGTCACAATCGCCTTCTTCCAGTCCTTCTCCTTGTATACAAATCGGCCGCGGAATGCTCGCTTGAACTTGCCTGCCATGCGAATCAATCCAAAGCGCAACACACCCACACACATCAGCTCCTCTACTCCCACCAATCGCCACACATCCACACAGTCTCTCGCTCGCTCACCCTCGTAGTTCATGGTGTTGACCTTGTCCACCGGCAGGCCGTACACCTTGGTCAGGTACTCCTTGATGTCGTTCTTGGTGTAGTTGGGCTCCACGCGGAACACGTACTGGTTATCGCGCAGACGCGAGCGCTGGTTCTTGCCCATGAAGATCACCGACATGTTCGGGAAACGCACGCGGTTCCACACCATTCTTGCCTGCTTGCTGTTGCGTTCCTGCTTTCTCGTGGCGCTTTTTGAGCCGCTCGCACCACAAAGTTGACTGGTCGGATAACCAGGTGCAGGAATCCACACCTTTTCAGCCAATCATATTAGTTCATCCCATTAATTCAGCCAATTAGACAGATATCTAATATTAACCAATGAGAGAAGCGTAGCTCCTCACATTTTGGGGAATCGAAAAGCCCCAAGTCATTCGAAGCAGGATGGCGCGGCAGGGCAAGTGCTTCGAGTGCGTGCTGCAGGGCGAAGTGGTGCGTGCGTGGGCAGCTATATGGATACGCTAGCGTAGACACTGATGGCTATCTCTATGTGTGTGTGGTGCGCAGAACTTCAAGCTCTTCCCGTCGTTCGTGGAGCGGCTGCGCGGGCTCTGCGGCGAGAGCGTCGTCAAGGAGGAGATCGCGTACAAGGAGTACGTGTACAACTTCGACGACAAGTGTCCGCAGTACATCCAAGGTGCGAATACATCCCTCTATTGTATGCTAGCTGTTGTGGTATACTGAGCGGACTGTGCTCTGTGTAGGTGTGCCGCACTATGAGGTCCGCGCGCGCCACGTCTTTTCCGGCTCCACGACCTTCCAGGGCGAGTCGGTCGAGATCCCAGTGGACGGCGGACAGAAATGGTAAGCCGTGAGGCTCTGTAGAGTATCTACTGGGCAGCGAGAGTGGGGCTAATGCGAACGACGTGGGATGAAATGACAGGGAGATGCGGTACATTGGTCGCTGGGAGCGCAAGAAAATGTCGGAGCAGGTCGGGTCCATGGCGCTCGGCGTGCCCTTCCGCAGCACCATCGCTGTGTCCGTGAGCCAGAACGTGCGCGCGTTCCTGGGAACGTTAGGCTTCCGGTGAGTGATATGTTGGTGAGGTGGAACGTGGTCATGGCTGCTGACGCGTGCATTTGTTATTGATGGCATTACAGCCACAGCTACCGCTACATGCGTCTGGGCACGCGCTGGCAGTTGCCCAACGGCGTCACTATCGAGGCGACACGCATGAAAGCGGTACGTCCCAAGCTCACCCAACCTGACTTGATTTGATTCGTGTATGCCGATATTGCGTGCTGGTGTTTGTAGTTGGAAAACGAAGACGAAAAGGACGAATACCGACTCGTGGATCTGGAGAATCTGCGTGTGGAGGCGCTGCTGGTCGAGATCTTCGTGCTCACGACGGACGAAAAGATCGACGAGGCGTCGCAGAAGATCCGCCGCTTCGCCATGGACTTGGATCCGTACTTTATTGAGCGGCCGTCCGAGGGGAAAGAGATCCTCCACAGCACAGCGACGCTGGCCGCCGAAGTGCGTCGCAAGCGTCCACGTCCTTAGAACCCAAGACTCAAGTGAACAGAAGGAGCTAATGAATGAAACAAGACGTAGGAACCGAGTTGAGTAGGTAGGGACTTGCTGGAACATGGCCTGGTGCACTATTAGCGGACTACTGTAGCAGTTCAACCATGAAAACGCTGTGTGTTTTTCTCTTTTCCTACTACTGGTACTTCGAATATGCAGTTGAGAATGCACGATCAACCGACTCGTGGATCTCCACAATCGTGCACTGCTGGTCGAGATGGAGGACACCACGACGCACGAGCGGCTTCATACACACATGAAACGATGGCCAAACTCCGTCCAGTCCTGCTTCTGGCAGGCGCGACAGCAGTACTTGGCCCGGTGGCACTTGGCGCAACTGCGCAGACTCACTGCGTCGCCCCCAACACTGCAGTTCCAGCAGATCACGTGCACTGTACCGAATTCCAACTTGTTGGCTGGGTCGTCAACGCGCAGCAGAATCGACGAGTCCTGCGCCAGACGCACGTATGGGTCTTGGACGCACAGCACCTGTCCGGGAACGAGAGATTCAACCAACACCTTGGACGCATTGTACACCGCTAGCTTCGCCGACTCACGTTGCGAGTCTTCGACAATCACGCAGTGGGACGAGCCAGTGAAGACGGGCGGAGCTACGATGATGCACGTGAGTGAACGGCCTTCGTAGACTTGGTCCTTGAGCGCGCTGAAAAGCTCGTCGATCGTCGCAGGAGACAGAGTGCCACTCGCTCGACGGCCAGTGGATGTCTTCGGCGGAGCCAACGACCAGGCCAGTCTGGTGTGAGGCGTCTGAGGCATCATCGCCATTATCTTCACCATGCCGACGCGCTCCGTCTTCAATTGTTGCGTGAGCGAGGAGCTGTCACTGCGTAGTTTTTCATGGCGACGTGGTCCAGTAGGAAGAAGCTCGCCTCCACGGCTCGTGCTGGTAGAAGGCGTAGGCTGAACATGGCCAGTAGTCGCGTGCGCGGGTATGCGCTCTTCCACTTCTGGAATATCGAGAGGCACGTTCCTCGCACTCGACCACATCTGCAGCATAGTAGTCAGCGCGCGTTGATTTTCTGGCACTTCCTTCTGCTGTAGGAAAGGTGGCAGCGTCTTCATCAGCGCCACGCCCTGCCGTAAATGGTCCGGGGCAGCTCGGATTTTCTTCCGCTCGGTTTTCTTGTTCACTTGCCTGGTCAGCAGCAACTCAATCAGTCCGAGGATGAAGTGCGCCTCAGGAGCCCGC
Organism: Pythium brachiatum; assembly: GCA_023337615.1. Classification (NCBI taxonomy): domain Eukaryota; phylum Oomycota; class Peronosporomycetes; order Pythiales; family Pythiaceae; genus Pythium; species Pythium brachiatum. The sequence goes on along the minus strand of JAADXI010001169.1, from coordinate 1,897 downwards.
CGATGGCCGTCGCTCACAGCATGTACCAGAAACCGCGACAGCAAGGTCTTGGCCTGTTCCGTGTGCTGCCGTTGCCAATGCGCTGATCCTGCCAGATACAACAGGTTCATCGTCTCAGGATCTCTGTCGTCACTCGGGTTCGGCAGAAGCTTGAATGGTTCGTCAAATAGCTTCACCACCGCGGGCTTGTCACTGCCCGCCAGCGCGTCAAACATCATCGCGCACGCCGCCTGCACCGCAAGTCGGTGGTCCTCGGGGAACTTCTGGTGGAGAGAGCACCAGAACGAAACGGTCGCGGCTGGATCCGAAGGCTGCAGCATCAGCGCCAAGCCAGCGTCCAGCGGCACTCCAGAGTCCAATATCATCCTCGCGAGCGCGACACTCACCCGCATCTCGTCTTCGGAGTAGACCAGACAGGAATCAACCACTTCATGAGCTTGTACGGCAAACGCGGCGGCCATTTCGATCTCGTCTTCATCAGCGTACGCAGACGCGTCGATAATATATTCCTTCGCCTGACGGAGACGCTCACCGTACGGTGTCTTGATAGCTCGCAGCTCTTCGATAGTCGGTGTTTCATTCGCACGTTCGAGCGAAGGGCCCGGCATCTTCGCAATCGACTCCATCTCCTCCATGCCGCGTTTGACAGCCGGGTCGAGACCTTGAACCTGCGAAGCAAGTTCTCCCAACTCCCGATAGTGCTTGGCTGCCTGAGCCGCTGGCTGAAACCCGAATTTGTGCGCAGACTCGGCCCAGCGAGCAGCAGTCTCATACTCTTGCAGCGACGCGTGGAGCTGCGCCAAATTCAGCATCGCCTCGTTGCTGAATTTTTCAGCACTCTGGCGAAGATAGTCACGAGCTTTCGGCAAATCCGCTTGCACGCCAGTCTGACGAGTCGAATGCAGCACACCAAGGGCGTTTAGCGCAGCCACAGAGCCAAGCTTCGCAGCGCGTCGCCACAATTCAACAGCCTTGGTTTCGTCCTTCGCGTAGATGATGCCCAAGTGGTGGTGGCGTGCCAGTGAGCTCAGGGCCTCGGCGATGCCGCGATTCTTCGAGCCAGGAACACCGCTTTCACTCTCGCCGACTGGCATCTCAGCCGCCTTCTCCAACCATTGCACTGCCTCCTTGATATCCTGCGGCACGCCCTTGCCACTCTCCAACAAAACTGCGTAGTTGTACATGCCTTCAGCGTTGCCGCTGCATCCAGCGGCGAGAAACTCGCTTGCCGCGTCACTGTAGCGACCATCTCGCAGAGCTTGGTGGCCGAGAAGCACGTGGCGATCGAGGAAACCACCTTTTGATCCGTCGAGATCGAGTGCTAGCAGCTTGTCCAGCAACTCGCCCGGGTCCTGGTCAGCATCCAGTCCATTCATCGCCTGCGCAGCTTCACAGAACGCTCTTGCGTTCACAAACGTTGAGTCGTAGGCGTGGTTGTGGCTCTCTCCACGCTCTTCCGCGTCCTTGAGCAGTCGATATTCCGGCAAGCGACCAAGAATCTCTTCTTCCAGGCCTTCATCGTGGCTCGCTGACGCAACGCCCAGGGCAATCTCCAGTTCCGCGACTGCCTTGACGTACTGGTGCTCGGCGTGGAGACTCTCAGCCAGTCGCAGATGCGGTTTCGCCCATTGTGGCGCGAGCTGTGCGCATCGCGCTTGGCTTCTGGCAGTTGCTTCAGCTTGAGATGCGTCGCCGATCGGTTCGAGTACAGCTGCGCGAGCAGGAGCTTGTCCACGCGAGGGCCGGCAGCGTTGATGCCTTGGGAGTAGCGACGCTGGGCGTCAGCGTAGCGACCTGCCTTGAACAGTCGATTGCCGTCGTCCTTAGCCTTGCTTGCCATCTTGTCGGTGGGCTGAGCTTTCTAGACTGCGACCCCGTGAGTGGTGGCGAATGTGGG
>JAADXI010001168.1:0-10851 GCA_023337615.1 Pythium brachiatum | reverse complement strand
CTTGGATGCGTTCGGTGGTGCAGATCCGTAAGTGAGACCGTGGACTCCAAGGTCTCACTTCCACGGTGGAGTTCACAAGGAGGCGGAGCCGTTCGCATCGAAGGGCGAAGACATGATGTCGCAATCTGGCAAGAGAAAGAGGTCGCTGATATGACAGGAGGATGCTTCTGCAGGCGGCAGACGCGGCAGGTTGCCGCCTCAAGCTTTCGCATTCGAAGATACCAACGCCCTACTTCCCTATACCGGTACACTCAAGGTTCATTCTCACAGACATGTATTAGCATCGACAGTTTGTTCCGAGTCCTATTACGACAAAGTACATATAAGCAACTGCTGCTGCTGCGTGAACACATCAGATCCCTTGCCTATAACATACTCCTCAAAGATACTTGCCACGCAGCGTGTAGAAGAAGTCGCGCGTCGGCGCCTGGTACTGGAACGGCACGATGGCCTCGATCTTCGCCTTGATCTCCGGGGTGATCTTGGCCGCGATCGGGAACGCCTGCAGGTTCTCGTCCAGCTGCGCCAGCGTCTTAGCACCCAGCATGACGGTGGACACGTTCTCGTTCGTGACGCACCACGCCAGCGCCAGTTGCGCCAGCGAACAGCCCAGCTCCTGCGCGATCGGACGCAGCTTCTCGGTCTGCGCGGCGCGCTCGCTCACGTCGCCCACTGCGTTTCTCCAGTACTCGGCGGCGAGACGCGCGTTCTCTGGCACGCCCTGCGCGTACTTGCCCGTGAGAATGCCAAACGCCAGCGGCGACCACACTGTGAGTCCGAGCTTGTACTTCTTGTACAGCGCCGCGAACTCGACCTCGACCTTGGAGCGCACGAGCAAGTTGTACTGCGGCTGCTCCACAATGGGGCGGATGAGTCCCAGGCGGTCGGCGATCTCACAGGCTTCGAGGATATCCTGCTCCTGCCACTCGCTCGTGCCCCAGTAGAACGCCCAGCCCTTGTTGATCACAAAGTTCATGGCGCGCACGACCTCTTCAATCGGCGTGAACTTCTCAAGGCGGTGGCAGAACAGTACGTCCACGTTCTCGACCGCGAGCCGCTTGAGCGATGCCTTGGTGCCTTCCACCAGGTGCTTGCGGCTGAGACCGCGCGCGTTCGGGCCGTCCGTGTAGCCGATGAAGATCTTGGTGGAGAGCACGATGTCCTCGCGCGTCCAGACGCCGTTGTCGATGCCGCGCTGCAGCGCCTTGCCCACCACGCGCTCGGAGATGCCATCGGAGTAGGTCTCGGCCGTGTCCCAGAAGTTGACGCCGTGCTGGAACGCGTGCGTGAGCAGCTCATAGGCCTCGTCCACTTGGTCGTCCTTGGTGAACGTCATGCAGCCGTAGGAGAACGTGGACACGAGCAGGCCCGAGTCGCCCAGGAAGCGGTACTTCATGTCAATGGGCGAGGGGGTGGTGGCCATGGTGAAGGTTCTGGTAGTAGCGGAGGTGGTGGCGGTGGTGGTGGTGGTGGTGCGTGAGTGACAGAGAGGGGATCGCAAAGTGAGGTGCCGGATCGGGCTTCTGCTCCGCAGCATTGGATCGCAAATGTGAAGAGCCCGCCTGTCCGCCTCCTTGAGGAGCTCGCCGGAGTGATAGTCAGATTGATCTGATTGGCTGAATATCGATGATTGGCAATCGTATTCGAGAGGGTTTGTGCCATATCCACCAACCAGCGAACGGGACGAGATGAGATGGCCTGTTTATGTGCAATCGGCTGCTTCCACCGCAACGTGATTGTTCCCCCAGTGAGTTGGACGATTATTCTAAGGCATAATCCAACAGATAAAGCTCTTGAAAACACGAGTTCACACGCAGCTTCAACCGCAGCACGATGGAAATGCACACAAGATAGATTCGTATTAGTTAGATGTGCTGTACATGAAGCAGGCAGACGTGGTGTACTTTCCATTAGGGGTCTCCTGGTTGCGAACGCACTTCGCGGCGACTAAAGCAGCGTGGATCCGACGGCCGGACAGATCTCCTTGACAGGCACCTCGCGAGTCATGTTCAACTGGCAGTTGCTTGTCCTCACGGCGGCCTGCAGCTTCACCTCGGGGCCGATGATGCTTGCGCTTGCCATGATCCAATCGAAAGAGTTCTTGCAAAAAAACCCACGAGCGCATACGCAGCTTCATCCCGAGGGACGCGTGGTCACCAAATCCCGCAGGGAAGCGACGCTTGTTCAAAAAAATCCTACCGCCTTACTTTTCTTCCTTTCCCATTTCCGACTCAACCGCCAACAGCGCCAGTATGAAGTTTCTTTCGCTGATCCCTGCGCTAGGGCAATCCGGCAGCAGGAGGAGGTCGCAGACACGACAGGGGGATGCTCCTGCTGCATTTGTCTTCCTCAAGGTTTGCATTCGAACATACCGTGGCGAAGGATGCTAGAAAGTTCATAATGCTGACCTATGGACTAATTAGGTTGGTACATTGGTACACTCATTAGGTTAGCATGGATGCAATGGTTCACCGCCAAGGGATCCAACGATCTTAGCCGTTAATACTGCAAAGGCTGTCTTGCGCCACTGTTCATTTTCCACGTATATCTTCACGACGTCGTTTTCTCCGTCGGCAGCAGTGTCCGCGAGACCACGTTCGATCGGGTCGTCGACGCCAACACATTCGCGATAAACACCCAGTCCACTGCGTCCGGCGTCGTCACGTCCGACGCCAGCACCGCAAAGTACACGTTCTTCTGGTCCACAACCTCGACCTCTTCACCAATGCGCTCGCGTCGAAGCCGTTCGTTGACCGTCGCTTTCACGGACACGAAAAGCCGCTCGAGCGTCGCGTTGTCCGTGATCTCGTTGATCACTGGGCGCTTCCCCAGTAGCTCTTGCTGGAATTCCGCTGCAGTCACTTGTCCGTAGACGCACTCATTCAACTGCACGCTCTCCACCTCCACGTGCTCGGCCTCGACGATCAGCTTGTGGTCGAGCGAGTGCTTCGTAGCGTCCACGCTGTGCTTGAACCAGCGCGGCGCACTGAACGCTCTGACTTGGTCCACGACCTCACAGCCAGACGACTCCTCAGTCTTCTGAACGTACTCCACAAACTCTCGGCTCTTGGTCGTGACTAGAAGCTGCTCGACGGCGATCTTGGCGCCAGCGAGGAAATCCTCCGCTTCAAAATCGAATCGCGCGGGCGTGTGCAGCAGCATGAAGAGCCGGTGGCGTTCCCACAACGAAAGTGTCGACGCAAAGAGCTCCTTGTCTTCCCACGTCTCCAGCGCTGGGTACTTGGTGGCGCATCGCCACAGCGTGGACGCCAGCAGCGGCAATCCGCTGAGCAGCTCAGGCTCCGACGAAGACGAGCTGCTGAAGCGCACACAGCGACGCTGTAGACCCTACAGTTCAGCAAAAGAGATGGAGATAAGATATCTCTTTGCACAGTACTGTAGGCATCTGCTATGTCTCTCCACCCCGAAGCCACGTACCAAACGTGACACAGAGCGCCGCAATAGCGGCACCATCTTCATGAGCTTTTCCAGGCGTGAATTTTTTGGACGCACTGCTGAATCGACGATCTTGCCGTTGGTTTCAACCAATCATATGGTCAGAAGGAAGGTATCACTTCAACGATTGGCTGTAAAGAGGTCTCTCCAAGTCTCACGTGGGTCCGCACCTTCTCGCCTGAACCCACGTCGAGCTATTTGCGTGTTCCGTTCGCGTTCGCACTTGACATTCAACTGCTGCTCAGCACAAACGGACACGCTTTCTATTGTCAGTTCAGCACTCGCATCACTCGGGACAAGACACCACCAGCAACCCAAGCGCCATGCATCCCCGTACAGCCACTACAAGCACTCGTGTGCTGGTGCTCACGCGCCGTGGTGCTGCTCGCGCCACTGGCCACAGCACGCGCTGCTTCAGCCTGCGGTCGTCGTCGCCGCCGTCCTCTGTATCGGCACCAGCCCTGCTGACTGGATGGGATGCACGCTGGGGTCTGATAGAGCGCAGCGTGTTGCGGCTGCCCCGCTTGTTAACCTACCAGCAGCAGGAGCTCTTCGCGCCGTCGCTGTCGGCGCTACACCACGCGCAGTTACACATGGTGCTGAGTGCACCGCAGCGTGTGGATCTGGACCTAGCGGACTTCCTTGACGGCGCTGCATTAGCTGCTAAGCGTGTTATCGAAGACGCGAATTCCAAGGCGTTTGTACTGTGTGTGAAGGGAGAAGCTCCATTAGCATCGCCGGTGGTGAACGCCATGCGCTCCTACTGCCTGCCGGCGTGTTTCCACCAGCTCCAGACCAGTCTCCAGCGGTGTTTAGCCAAGCAGCAAGTCTCCGAAGCACTACACGTGTACGTTGAGAGCGTGAGTCTCACGAGAGCTGGGTACGGACGTCTCACAGAGCAGGAATACACCGAGGAGCTGCGCAGTGCACCACTCACAGCGACGCACATCCTCACTAACCGTCTGTCCAAGGATGAGGAGAACGCGACTGTCGAAAGACTACAACTTCAAGTTGAAGTCCGCACGTCGGAACGAAAGCGGATCACCGAGAACGCTAACAGCACCAAGCAGCGTGTGTGTGTTTTACATCAGCGTAACGTATACGTCGCGCGCTTTACGTCACGCATCACGACGCTGGATGAACTGGACTGGCGACTCGCGTCCATGGCGCTCCGTACCAAGGGCAAGCCCACGCTGTTGTCCTAGACACGTCTTCCCTCCTCACAACCGGAATCAATAACTTCAACTTTATTATATAATCTGCTTGTATCGGATTCGAATCATATTCGACGTCTTCAATCGCGATCTCGTCTTCACTTCTTGACGAATTTGCTGGAGAAAGGCAACGCCGATACGACGACCCAATCCACGAGCTCAGCGCGCGACACGTTCGACTTGAACGCCCATTCAAACGTCGAGTCCAGTGCAACAGTCCAGGACTTCTTCCGTGACTTCTCGGGCTCTTCGATCGTGAAAACCTCGCGCACGTCGAACTTGACCTTGAGCTCCATGGTATCACGCGTCCAGAACTTGCTGAGGGGTTGAGAAGACTCTTCGCCGTGCTCGTTTTTCACCGTCTCGGGGTTGAATACAGAAAGTATCGTGGCTTTGCTGCTGAAGTCTTCAGTTGCGTAGTCGGCATCCGATACGCCGACGTGTTTGAACTCGACGCTGTTGAGCTTCAGCGTGGCCTCCTGATCGACCTGCAGTAGCTTCAGAATCTGCTTTTGCATCTTCTTCCACAGAACCACACACTCGGGAGTCGCTACGGTCTCCAATGCAGCCAGTCGCGTCGCGTCGGTGTCGTACGCTGACTCCAACACCAGCGTCGCCGCGTCCTCTGCACCGCGCAGAAACTCGGGAAGCTTGATCGGTTCATCCGGTGGGAGTTAAGTGTAAGCGAAAATGTGGACGGACTTGCTGAAGTCGATGTCGCGTGCGAAGAGCTTGTGCATCGGTGCGTCGTCGTCGGCCAGAAGCTCACGCATACCGGTCATGCGCCAGAAGAACAGCGCGTATTTGGCGGTTCTGACCGCTTTCGGTATCACATTGCGGGTTGTGAGGAACGACCGCGATCCGACGACAGACTGCCACTGCCGTTGCGGTGCGCGCGCAGCCTTGTGGGCGGCTGTGGGCGTGCCGCTGTGGCGACCAAGCCTCACCGCTCTCGCCAGCATATTGCCCAACTGCGACAACCACCTCTGTTATCGGATACCCTCAGCATTGTGCTCATTATGTTTACGCGGGTATTCGTATTCAAAACTGCGTATGCGACGTGTGAGCAAAACTCATCAGAAACTTGATGGGGATGATGAAATGGAGCAACTACAGCAAGCGAACTCTCTTTGTTGGCCTGGCGGGTACACTGCAGACATGCGGATAGGTTATCATGCCAGCTCGATCTTTCGTAGTGCAATCTCCTGATAGCAGGCGCTGGAGTTGGCTCTGTCGACCACGCGCCTAGGTTAATTACCGGTAAACCAAAGAATACGATCTGCTTGTATTGGGTGTGATTAATCCTGCGCGTCTTCAATCGCACTGATAATCTCCTCTTCACTGTCGTCGGTCTTCGCGAGTTTGCTTGAGAAAGGCGACGCTGATGCGACGACCCAGTCCACCAGCTCCGCGCGAGACACGTCCGAGTCAAACGCCCATTCAAACGTCGAGTCCACGATAACTGGGGGCGACGTATCGCTCTCGTCCTCATCGACAGTGAGAAACTCACGCACTTCGAACTTTACCTTGAGCTGCATCGCTTCGTGCGTGAGGAACTTGCTGTGGGGGCGAGGAGGCTCTTCGACTGGCTGCATCTCCTTCATCTCCTGAGACTTTTCACCAGCCTCAGCAGTGGGAGGCTCTAGCAGCTCTTCTTTCTTCTCACTGTCTTCTTTGGTGCCGAGCTTGGCTTCTCCAAACGAGTACTTGACCTCGGACGCGCCAACGTGCTTGAACTGGACGCTCTTCAGCCGCAGCTTCGTCTGCTCATCAACCTGCAGGAGCTTGCAGACCTGCTCTCGCTTCTGCTTCCACAGCGCGACACACTCGGGCGTCGCTAGCGTCTCCAAGACAGCCAATCGGCTCGCATCCGTGTCGTACACCGACTCCAACACCAGCTTCGCGGCGTCTTCCGCGCCGCGCAGAAACTCTGGGAGATCGATCGGTTCATCCGGTGGCAACAGACTCAGCACAAACATGAACGCACGCTCGCGCGTGTGGCTGTCACGCGCAAAGAGCTTGTTGATGGGCGCGTCAGGCTTCGTGATGTAGTGCATCTCCGGGTACGCAGCCAGTGTGCGCCACACGATCTGCAGGATCTTGGCGCGTTTCATCACGTAGCTCGTCACCGTGCGGTTCGTGAGGAACGACCGTCGCTGAGCACCCGAGCATTGCCACTGTGGCGCGAATGCAGGCGTCGCATTGGTTGTGTGCCTGCCGCTGTGGCGTCCATGCCGCGCCGCGCGCGCAAGCATCTTCGTGGTCGCGAATGCGTTTCGACCACAACTGATATCCCCTCTGTTATCGGATACCTTCACTTTATCAGAGACTTTGTATGGGAGAGATTATATCTGTTATTGAAGGTATATGTGACGTGTGAGCAGAGCTCTTCAATCGCTGTCGACGAGATCGATAACCTCAATGGGCTTCGCTCTCCGCGCACGAGCAGCTTCATAGCCAGTTGGCACATTCACACTCTTGGCTTCCCCTTTGACTTCCGGCTTCACACCCATTACTGGAGATGCAGGGGCCCTCGCTGGAGCTTTGCGAGCCGCAGTCGTCCGCGGTCGCTTGGGGTGGCTCGGCGCAGCCTTCGCTCCACCACTCGCCTTGCGTTTCTGGGCTGGGGGAGCCTTCTTCTTCTTTGCGTGTTGTTCTGACTGCTGCTTCTGCTTCTTCTTGCCCTTGGCTGGATGGTCCCACTCACTTGGCGCGATGCCAAGCGCACCTCTAACCTCTAGATTCTGGTTCAACCAGTCGAACAGCGCAGGGTTCCGTCGTCGCATGCGCACCATCTTCTGGTCCAAGTTGCCTTCCTCCTTCAGCAGTTGCTCTTCATATTCCACTCGCGTTGACCCACGTAGGTCATTAGCGCGACGACGGCGGTGGATCGATCGACGGGCCAGTTTGATGTAGCGGACATCGACTTCCATCTCGTGACGTTCTTCTGGCGTCGCTTGTGAGAAACCTGGCGGTGGAATCGATGACCCAGTAGCTGTGCGCGGAGGAGTTAACGACGAAGGCGTCTGTGCCGGTGTTGCTTCAGTGGAGATAGTACTTTGTCCACGAGCAGGGGCGTTCTTCTTGGCACTCTGGTTGGCGTTGGTCTGCTTCGTCTGCTCTGCCCTCTGACGTATATTCTCCTGTTTCTTGGCGCGCCTCAGTCGGTTCTGCTCCGCCTCGTCAGCCATTTTCTTCCCCGTGGCGCAGGATCGACACAAAACGTCCGTGCGCCGCTGCATCTTCGAGAACGATTTCTTGGCGTAGTAAACGTGGCAACAACGGCACTTGATGCCGGTCCCAGGCTTCCATGGAGGGCTCGGTGTCAATGTTCTCAGACACTTGCCGCACATGGACGTCAACGCCGTGGTCACATACGGAGCTGGCGGGGCTGCAGTTCGTGGAGCTGCAGGACGCGGCGCCACACACGCCGTGCAGAATGGACGGCTCTCACTCTCTCGGACGATCAGCGATGGGAAGTAGCGACGGCAACACGCACATGTCCCGTGGCCAGGCAGTGGAATCGGCGACGCGTTTTCTGGAAGCACGCGCGAGCAGGTGGAGCAGGGGATCGTGGGCGTGCGATGCAACGGTGGAACAGGCGCGTAGGACGCTGGCGGGCCACCATACACTGGTGGGCGACGCAACGGCACGTAGGAAGTCGGTGGCGCACCAACGATTGGCGTAGGTGGCGGTTGGTACTGCGTTGCAAGCGACGAAAACGGTGACTTGAATTGCGCAGAGCTGGGCAGACCCACAGGCGCGGCGGGAGTGGGAGTATATACCGGCACTGGATGATGAGTTGTCGCCAAAGGAGCTTGGCTTGGAGCGGGTCGAGAGAAAGCCCAGGGTGCTGCAGTAGGCGGAGTTGAAGCGCGGACTGGTGCGTGGGACGGCGTGGCCACTGGCTCTTGCTTGGCGGTCGTTGCTTCTCTTGTGCTGATCGCAATCTGAGCTGGCGGTGAGACCTTAACGTGAGACGGAAGCGCGGCTTGGTTGCGTGCTGTGCTGGCGACGGGCGCCCATGTCTGATGACACGTTGGGACCGAGGGCGTTGGCTCGAAGCGCGGCGGTTCATCATCATCACTGTCTACAACAGGAGATAGAAGCGCCGCTAATGACGGTGGCACCGGTGGCGCGACACGTTTTGCATTGGTTGTTCGCTCTTGCACTTCACTGACGCGCTCTTGTTGCGATGTAGCCACGGTCTCCGTACCCGCCGGTTGAGCAGCTACAATCGCATCGTTCGTAGCAACTACCGCACTTCCAGGCAAGACAGACGGCGCTTCGTGGCCAGCAGACACAGGCGCTTCAACTGGAATCCGCTGCGCGTAGTCCTGGCGCTCATACAGCTCGTCGTCCGTCTCAGTGTCGCTGCCGCTGTTCATTTTCGCGCCACTGTGATCACTTCCCCGCCAAGCAAATGGTCGCGATAATAATTGGGAGGGACCACCACTCTAACGAGGGATCACACTGAACTTGGTCCCGAATTGCACACGTCGCATATTTCTACAGTCGCCCAATACTCACAGTCAATCGCTCTCAACCGTTACCAGATCGAAGGCTTCGACGAATACGAGAAGTCTCCTAACAACCAGACATGGGGCCTTCATGCTACTGGGCTTCTGCTTTGATCTCTGGCTTCACAGGCGGGGTTTGATGAATTGAGGGCTCCACCCGTGCTCGCTTTGCTGGACTCAGTGCAGCCTTGGCAACCCCGCTGGACTTGCGCTTCTGGGGCGGTGTTCTCTTCTTCTTCTTCCCGTTCGACTGCTTCTGCTTCTTCTTGCCCTTCGGTGGATGGTCCCGCTCGCTTGGTGCGATGCCCAGTGCTCCCTGTATCTCTATATTCTGGTTGATCCAGTCGTACAACGCAGGATTCCGTCGTCGCATGCTGATCATTTTCTGGTTCAACGAGTCTTCTTCCATGCACAAGTGCATTTCATACTCCAGTCGCGTCGAACCTCGCCAATCGTTGGCTTTACGACGGCGGTGGATCGAGCGACGCGCTAATTTGATCTTGCGGACCTCAACTTCCATCTCCTGGCGCTCTTGCGGAGATGCCTGGGAAACCTCAGGCGGTGGACTCGACTGAACTGGCGCAGCCTGAACCGGAGCTGGCTCATTCGCCACTGCTGGTGCAGTTGCTGTTTGTCGGAGTTCGGCTGTTGCAGAAGCCGCCGGCAGGGCTTTAGCGGCATCCACCTGGGCCTTCTGCTTCGAGTTTTCGGCACATTCCGGAGTTCGTAGCTCCGGCTTCTCTGACATTCCCTCCTGATCTGCAACGTGTTGCGCCTGGCTGGGGGGTTTCTTCGTTTTCTTGGTTTTCAGTTGAGGTTCAGGTGGCGCAGCGACACAGGCCTTGCAGCGACGCATTTTGAGACTTCGCTGCTTGTTCGAAAAAGCTGACCTGTGGTACCGCACGAAGCAGCACTGGCACTGAACCCCGTTTCCAGCCACAGGAGGGCATTGGACTAATGTGTTCTTGCATTTGACGCACGCTATCGATAATGTGGGCGAATTTGACGAGGCTGCTTGGTCGAAAGGCGCGGATGGAGCACAGGCTGTACAGTACAACTGACCGTACTGCAAGGTCAATGACTGGAAGTAGCGACCGCAGCATGCACAGTCTCCATGGCCGTTCAGCGGAATGGGTGCCGCGTTTTCAGGCAGCACACGCGAGCACCTGGAGCACGGGATCGTCGGCGCATGATGCGGAGGAATCGGAGCGGACGTCGTCTGTAGCCCACTGTACAACAATGGTGGAGCACCCACAATTGGCGGCGGTGGAGGCTGGTACTGCGATACGAGCGACGAAAACGGCGACGTAAACTGCAAGTTTTGGATGTGTAGCGCCACAGGATCGACGGGCGCGGCTGCATGAGACGACACCACCACCACCGGGGTTTGATACGAGCAAGGCTGAGAGGCACCTGGAGGGGCTGCAGCCGCCGGTGCTGCAGTCACGGGAGCTGTGGTCACGGGAGCAGCAGTAACGAGGCCAGAGGCAATGCGAGCCGTAGCAGCGGGATCTGCAGATCGATTAGGCTGACGAATCACCTTCGATGGAGGCTTCGAGGCGAGTTCTTCTTGCTGGGTGGCCTTTGCAATGGCTGCGACTGCAGCATTTGTGCTGGTTCCGATCTGGACAGGCGGCAGCGTCTTCGGCTGGAAGATGAAG
>JAADXI010001167.1:0-10852 GCA_023337615.1 Pythium brachiatum | reverse complement strand
GCCCACTTGTTTGGCTCGTCGTCGATCACGAAGCTGGGCTTTGCGTTGGATGGAGACATCCGTCGCCTCCAGTTCACATTCCCCGACGTCCAGTGTTTCAATGCCGTGGAGAACGTGCTCGACTTTGCGAACGACGCGCTGCCCAGCGAGCGTGACGAAAAGATGGCTGCGACTGAAGACGAACGACTCCACAAGGAAGAAGAGCGACGCGCTGTGAGAAACCGTCGCAGACATCGCGGACTCAGCGCGTTTGTCCAGGACACGCTGGGCTCGCCGTTGAACAAGACTCAGCAAAAGAGCGACTGGGAAAAGAGACCCATGAGCCCCGCCCAGATCAAGTACGCAGCGCTGGACGCGTACTGCCTCATCATGCTCCACGACCGAGTCGGCAACTAGACATACCGGTACGCATCATACAGGACTGGAAGGCGAATAGAATTCAGTATTATGGATACGGAGGTCGGGCTGAAGAATTCATACGCATTAGCAGAACCTGGAGCTGCTTCAGAGTATGTTTTGGAGGCTCATACTGAATCTGCTCGCCGGAATAGTGTCTTGTAGAAGGTTCAGTCCTGAACAGTTCGAAATCGCCATGCTGATCCCACTGAGATGGACGCCTCAACAGTGGTAAGCCTTTCGATTGTGGATCCTTGCACTTGAGCGAGAAATCCAGTGGCAGCGCAGACCAGTACAGTAAGCATTCCGGATGGAGTTTGGTGCATCAGGACGAAGCAGCCTGACTTGATGCCCAAGCACCAGTCTGAGCTGAACGCAACAGGAGGGGAAATGCGTGACGAAGAAATCCAGCGTGGATCCCAGACACCGGTGTCCTGATGCGGCAACCGGTATAGTACGGGGAAAGGAAGGCAAGGCTTCAGTCGTCACAGAAATCCAGTGGATAGCGCATCGCACTTCGACCAGCTTCGCATGCGTGTCCACACGCATCCAGTACAGTGTACTGTGCCATCGAGTCACCAAACGCCTTAAACCGAAAACCACCGGCTTTTTTTGCTAAGCCACAAAGCATACTGTAATCCACTCCATTCTGCTGCTCTCAACAGAGGCCACAGCGCGATAGCGTCGACGCTGCCTGTCCATACAGTACAGTAGAGCGTCGCTGTGACCCGAGGAGAACACTGCTTCTCCCTCCTGCGATATCCCTGATAGAACCACAGCGGGACAAGTTCTAAACGAGTTTTTACGAGTATCTAAAAACCGTGCCTAAACCATATTATCCCTGCCAGAACAGCTTTGATTCGCCAGCTGCTTCAGTCACACAGTTGAAGTTTCGGGCGTGTCGGCTCGTTTATGTGCAATAAGTTCCGCTCAACACGTTGAGCTCTGCTTCGAACGAACGGAGCTGCTGGAGTCTCGGCCCGTCTCCACGCACTTCAACTGTGTCCATTGCCAATCACGTCACGCGCGACGCCCAGAAATCCAGTAGAAATGGCCACTCTCCACAAAAAAGGCCACGCTTGCTGCACCATGGATTCCACGGTGCAGCACGGCCTCGCGCCATGTGACGGACTCGCCTCGACGTCAACAACTCGAAGGGAATTGTTGACGTCCCGCCAACCCGCCATCCTACCACGCAGGCTGCGGGGCCTCGCTTGGTCTTGTGGCTGTGTGTGAGTCTCCGTTCTCTCACTCTCCAATTCTCCACGTCTCGGACGCTTGCTTCGCTCCAGGGCCTCAAGGAAGACACGACACGATGCTGCCCGCTATCGGCAGTGTTCGCCTCGCGCAGCTTCTGTTTGTGATCGGCTGCGTGTCGCTCCAGGCGCAGGACCTGATCAAGCCGGATGACGGCTCGGGCGTGCTGACCATGCTGTTCAAGCAGCCTCTGTGGCGCAACCCGAACATCCACTACAACGCGTTCAACGGCGAAGGATGGACGGGTGTGCCGGGCTTCCCGATGCAGCAGAGCACCCACGAGGAGCCGTACACGGCTGCGCTCGGCTGGTGGGAGTACTCGATCAAGACCAGCCAACTCGAGTTTGTGTTCAACGACAACAACGGCTTGTGGGATAACAACGACAACAAGAACTACAAGGTCAACAGCTCTGGCACGTGGGCGCTGGTGAGCAAGATCACTGAGGCGCCTAAGCCTCCAGCGCCGACCTACATCAACGGCACGGGTTACACCGTCACGACGGTCAAGGAGATCGGCGACCGCACGCAGCTGCAGCTCACCGTGAACCCATCGACGGAGCCGGCGCAGTTCGGTGACGATATCAAGGAGCTCACGGTCGACGTGTTCAAGAGCCGCGAAGCGGTGCGTATCAAGATCACGGACAAGAACAACAAGCGCTGGGAGGTGCCACGATCGCTGTATACCAAGGGCTCGCTGAGCAAGGACCCTGCTTCGAGCAACGGCCAGGGCCAGAGCGGCCAGGCCGGCCAACAGGGCGGCGCGAACGGCTACAACGTCGCGTTCTCGTACACCAAGTCGCCGTTCACGTTCAAGGTCACGCGCAAGACGGACAACTACGTGCTGTTCGACTCGTCGTCGCTTGACTTGGTGATCAAGGACCAGTACCTGCAGGTCGCGACCGCTGTGCCAGAAGACCTGAACGTGTACGGCGTCGGGGAGAGCACGCGCGCCAGCATGAAGCTGTACCCGGGTGAGAAGCACACGCTGTGGGCGCGTGACCAGGGCTCGTTCGACAAGAACGTCAACACGTACGGCTCGCACCCGTTCTACCTTGGTCTCAACGGCAACGGCAAGGCCCACGGCGTGCTGCTGCTCAACTCGAACGGCATGGACGTGTCACTCGAGGATAACCGCTTGATCTACCAGACAATTGGTGGTATCTTGGACTTTAACATTGTCTCCGGCCCGACGCCTGCCGATGTGATCTCGCAGTACACGGCGTTGATCGGTCGTCCCAAGCTCATGCCGTACTGGTCGTACGGTTTCCACCAGTGCCGTTGGGGCTACAACAACGTCACGGCGCTGCGTACGGTCGTGGACAAGTACGCCGAGAACCAGATCCCTCTGGACGTGCTGTGGGCGGACATTGACTACATGGACAAGTTCTACGACTTCACGCTGGACCCGGTCAACTTCCCACAGGTGGAGATGGCCAAGCTGCTCAGTGACGTCCACGCCAAGGGCCAGAAGTTCGTGCCGATCATCGACCCTGGCATCCCGGACGATGCGACCGACAAGGCGTACGCGCGTGGTATGGAGCTGGATGTATTCATCAAGGACACAACGGGCAAGCCGTACTTAGGCCAGGTCTGGCCAGGGCCCACGGTGTTCCCGGACTTCTTCCACCCAAACTCGACCAACTATTGGGGCGAGCAGATCGAGCGCTCGCACAAGAGCCTGGACTTTGACGGTCTGTGGATCGACATGAACGAGCTGGCCAACTTCTGCCCGGGCACGACGTGTACGCGCAAGGAAGGTGTCCAGTGTCCCAAGGTTGGCGCGATCGATGAGATCACGACCTGCTGTCTTGAGTGTGTGGACGACAACAACCAGTGGAACCACCCGCCGTTCGCGATCAACAACGGCAACGGCCACGACTCGCTGTTCAACAAGGCCATCTCGACCAGCTCGCTCCAGTACAGCGGCATCCGCCAGTACGACTCACACAACCTGTACGGTTTCACTGAGTCGATCGCGACCAATGCGATCCAGGAGAAGGTCCGTGGCAAGCGTGCGTTCGTCCTTTCACGCTCGACGTTTCCAGGCAGTGGCGCCCACGTGGCCCACTGGACGGGCGACAACGCGGCCCAGTGGAACGACATCCAGTGGTCGGTGACCACGATCCAGAACTTTGGTTTGTTCGGGATCCCGATGGTCGGTGCCGATATCTGTGGCTTCTCGGGCAACTCGAACGCTGAGCTGTGTGCGCGTTGGACGGCGCTCGGTGCGTTCTACCCGTTCGCTCGTAACCACAACAACCTTCAGTCGATCCCACAGGAGACGTACGTGTGGCCAGAGGTCGCTGCCGTCGGCCGCAAGTTCATCGGTGCGCGGTACCGCCTGCTTCCATACCTGTACACGCTCGGCTACCAGGCGTCGCAGAACGGAGCTCCGATCGCGCGTCCGCTCTTCTGGGAGTTCCCACTTGACGCCAACACGCGTGCTGGTATCGCCATTGAGCGCCAGTTCCTGCTCGGCCCTTCGCTGCTTGTGATCCCGGTCGTGTTCCGTGGCGCCACGTCCATCACGGGCTACGTGCCTGAGGGTACCTGGTACAACCTGTTCGACTACACTCGCTTGGAGTCGGTCGGCCAGGAGGCGACCTGGGACGTCAAGCTCGACGACATGCCAGTGTTCATCCGTGGCGGCTCGATCCTGCCACTCCACCAGGGCGGCGCCCTCACCAGTGAGGCTGCTCGCCAGACGCCATTCGACGTGCTCGTGGCCTTGCCAACCAACAGCGCCAAGCCAACCACTGGCCAGCTCTACCTGGACGATGGTGAGGACCTCAACGGTGCCCTCAAGTCCTCGGTCGTTGAGTTCCGCGTGGTCTCGGACAAGGCCGGCACGACGTTCACGTCGCAGGTCGGTCTCAACCAGTACGCCGATGCCAAGACCAAGAAGCTCAACAAGCTCGTGGTGCTGGGCGTCAAGAGCGTGCCGGCGAACATCGTGGTGAACGCAGCCACCAAGCTCACGTCGTTCACGTACACGGCTGCCACGCAGCAGCTCGAGATCGACCTGAGCGCGCTCAAGCTCAGCATCATCGACAAGCTCACGGTGTCCTGGGCCTAAGAACATGTATGTATTGGTTCATTTTGTTGACTGCAAACACGCAAAAACTTGTTTTGCGGTGCTGAAAAATCGTTTTGGCACCTGGTTGAAAATGGGGACTTTGCACCGGTAGCTCATTCTCGCTGGGGGACGAGTCTTGACTTGGTCAAGCACGTCAGCACCAAGCACACGTTGGGAATCCAAGCATGACTCATGAGCACCAAGCAATTGTAGGTAACTATCGATACAGTACGCACAGTGTCTTTGTGTCCACATTTTGGAGTGCAAAGTGCAACGTGCGATCTTGCCGATCTGACTGTGTCAGCTGCCGCGGTCGTGGAGAGTGGGAGAGAAATCCACTCGCGCACTTCGTTGGCGACGACTGTTCTTCAGTTTCTGCACCATGCACCAGAATCGCCACGCCCATCCATTCATCCATCCATCCATCCATCCCAATTGCCGTGGGTTTTTTACGGCTTCCAATTCCATTTGGAATCTGCGTGGTCAGGAGTCTCGTAAGACGCAACTCTCATCTTCTCAGTACAGGTACTGTGTATTGTACTGCGTTGCAGCGCCCCCCATCTTGCATCATGCAGTGCTCTCTACCTGGCGCGTATCCTGTATCCTGTAGTAAGGCAGCAGGGGGTCGTGAGTCACGAACGACTCGTGACCACGGACGGACCTTGGAGCTCTCTGCTTCGAAACGAAACGCTGGGTTGAGGCTGAACGCGGATCCCATCAGATGGCGCACGCCGAAGTTGAAGCCGCTTGGCTGTTCCCGGGCCACTGGATTTCTGTCCCACTTTTGGCGACGATCTCACCAAGTCTCAGAAACCATCACCACCACCTTGAAGCTGGGAGATGAGCCAATCACAAAAGCCCGCCAAGTACCGTACTTGAAGTACAGTACGTCCTGGGCGAATGATACGACACCGTTCATCGCTAGCCTTTCTGGCAAAAGCTTCTTCGTGTCCCGCTACCGCTACCGCAGCTGTAGAATGATACAGTAGTAGCCGACATGAGAAGAAACGGCTATGGGATCGAGGCGTCAAAGAGCAAAACCTCCCTTTGTATCTTCGTGTCAAGCTTTGACTAACTGAACTCGACAGTCGAGCCCAACTCTACTTAGCGCCGGCATGTTCATGGTTATATTCAGTGCTGTGAGCGGAAGGCCGTGGAGAAGTTCCGCTTTCTTGGAGCCACTGTGCTGTGTGTTGTATAACTATGATCCACAGTCGCAGTGACGCCAGGGTCTTCCCACCAGGGGGACCCAGACGCCTTCCAGTAGACAGGTTGACACCGACGACGCCGCCGTCATCATCACGCACCAAGCAGGGATGTCTCGGCTCTTCTCTGCTCGCGCCAGGAAATAAATCAAGTTGCTGCGCCGTGCACACTGCGTGGCTTCCCTCAGCACCCAGCTCCATCTCTCGCGTCCGATGCAAGCGCAACCATACATGTACACACTCGTGAGTTGTTGCCTGGTCAACACGGGCACTGCGCTCAAGTTCAACATGAAGCACGCACTCGAGTAGAGGAGCCAACCACCCTCCATGCCACATCCAATGCACCATGAGTGCCGGCCTGCAAGTTGCAACGACGCCATACCGCCCTACTGCTCTCGTCTCGCCCTTGTATCTCCAGCCCAACGTGGGCATCGAGGACTCGAACGCTGCCTTCATCGGATCCGTTTAGCTCACGACAAAGCTCACTTTTCGATTCGCTGGATCTCCACCAAGTCGCCAAGAACAACAAGGCCACGCTTCGCAACCATGACGCTTCCAGGTCTCGGCAGCATCCGCCTGGGTCTCCAGCTCGTGGCTCTCGGGTCCGTGCTCTCAAGTGCCCAGCAGCTCGTTCAGCAGGACAACGGCTCGGGTCTCGTACGCATTCTCTTCCAAAACACTGAGTGGGCGGCGTCCAACATCCACTACTCGGCGGATGGCGAGACGTGGACGGGCACGCACGGCGTGCGCATGCGTCGCAGCCTGCTGGACGGCGAGTACTCGGCTGCCAACGGATGGTTCCAGCACGAGGTTCCAGCGGCGCAGCTCAAGTTTGTTTTCAACGACGGCGACAGCGTGTGGCAGCACAAGAACAAGAACCGTGAGCTCTTCCAAGTCGCGGCTCCAGGCACGTACGCTATTGCCTCGAACAACGAGCGTCGCGCTCTCGCTGCTGTGGTCGACGATGGCTACGTCCGCACGGCCGGGTACGTCGTCAAGAAGGTCCGTGAGAAGAGTGGAGACCGTGTCGTGCTGGAGCTCGGTGTGAGCAGTGCCAACAAGGACGCCACGTACGGCGACAACGTCAAGGAGCTGCTCGTGGAGGCCACCAAGACCTCGGGCAACGTGCTTCGCGTCAAGATCTCGGACAAGAACGCCAAGCGCTGGGAGGTGCCAAGGGAGCTGTACACCAAGGGTGACCTTGGCAAGGCGAGCTCGGGCAACCAGCAGCAGCAGCAGGAATCGTGGGGCACCCGCTCCAACCTCGAGTTTTCGTTCACGGAGAGCCCGTTCAGCTTCAAGGTCACGCGCAAGTCGGACGGCTTCGTGCTCTTCGATACGTCCAAGCTCTCGCTCGTGTTCAAGGACCAGTACTTGCAGGTCTCCACGGCGGTCGGCAGCGACGTGAGTCTCTTCGGTCTCGGAGAGAGCACGCGTGACACGCTCAAGATCCAGCCGGGCGACAAGCACACGCTTTGGGCTCGCGACCAGTTCTCAAACGAACGCGTCAACAACTTGTACGGCTCGCACCCGTTCTACCTCGGTCTCAACGGCAACGGTAAGGCCCACGGCGTGCTGCTGCTCAACTCCAACGGCATGGACATCACGCTGGACAGCGAGAAGCTCGTGTACCAGACACTCGGTGGTGTGCTGGACTTCTACTTCATCTCCGGTCCGACTCCAGCCGACGTCACGGCCCAGTACACCAGCCTCATCGGCCGTCCAAAGCTGCAGCCGTACTGGTCGTACGGTTTCCACCAGTGCCGTTGGGGCTACAGCTCCGCGTCGGCGCTGCGCAACGTCGTGGACAACTACGCTTCGGCCAAGATCCCGCTCGATGTGATCTGGGCCGATATTGACCACATGAGCAAGTTCTACGACTTCACGCTGGACCCAGTCAACTTTACGCAGCCAGAGATGGCCAAGCTGCTCAGCGACGTCCACGGCCGTGGCCAGAAGTTCGTGCCGATCGTCGACCCTGGAATCCCAGACGACAAGACGGACCCAGCGTACTCGCGCGGCTTGGAGCTTGACATCTTCATCAAGGACACGGCGGGCAAGCCGTACCTGGGCCAGGTCTGGCCAGGCCCGACGGTGTTTCCGGACTTCTTTCACCCGAAGACGGCCGCGTACTGGGAGGAGCAGTTCACGCGCTACCACCAAAAGCTCGACTTTGACGGGATCTGGCTCGACATGAACGAGCTGGCAAACTTCTGCCCGGGCAACACGTGTGCGCGCAAGGCCAACACGACCTGTCCGCTCACGGGCTCGGTCGCCAACATTGTCACCTGCTGCCTCGAATGTGTCGACGACATGAACAAGTGGGACCACCCGCCATTTGCCATCAGCAACGTGCAGGTCAAGGAGCCATTGTTCAAGAAAGGTATCTCCACGAGTGCGCTCCAGTACGGCGGTATCCGCCAGTACGATGCCCACAACTTGTACGGCTTGACCGAGTCGATCGCGACCGCGGCCGCGCAGGAAAAGATCTTGGGTAAGCGTGCGTTCACGCTCTCGCGCTCGACGTTCCCTGGCAGTGGCGCCCACGTGGCCCACTGGACGGGCGACAACGGCGCGACCTGGGACGACATCCGCTGGTCCATCGTCACGATCCTCAACTTCGGTTTGTATGGCGTCCCGATGGTCGGCTCAGATATCTGCGGCTTCCTCGGTGCTACCACGGAGGAGCTCTGTGCTCGCTGGACAGCGCTTGGCTCGTTCTACCCGTTCGCGCGTAACCACAACAACTTCGGCGAGCCATCGCAGGAGACCTACGTGTGGGAGTCGGTCGCCGCCGTTGGCCGCAAGTTCATCGGCCTGCGCTACCGCCTGCTGCCGTACTTGTACACGCTCGGCTACGACGCCCACACCACCGGCTCGCCGATCGCGCGTGCGCTGTTCTGGGAGTTCCCAGGCGATAAGAACGCGCGTGCGGCGCCCGCGCTTGACCGCCAGTTCCTGCTCGGCAGCTCGCTGCTTGTCACGCCCGTGCTGGAGCAGGGCGCTACGTCCGTCACGGGGTACGTGCCTGCCGGTACGTGGTACGACGTGTTCTCGTACGCGCGCCTCGTGAGCAAGGGCCAGTCGGTGACCTGGGACGTCAAGCTCGACGACTTGCCCGTGCTCGTGCGAGGCGGCAGCGTGCTGCCTCTCCACCAGGCTGCGCTCACGTCGACGGCGGCGCGTCAGACGCCGTACGATCTGCTGGTCGCGCTCTCGAGCGACGGCAGTGCTGACGGCAAGCTGTACTTGGACAGCGGCGACGATCTCCAGGACAAGGCGACGGTTGTCGAGTTCACGGTGTGCTCCAAGTACCTGTTCGGCACGTCGCTCACGGGGCAGGTGGTCAAGAACGAGTACAAGGACGCACGCACCAAGTCGCTGGGCAAGATCACGGTGCTGGGCGTGGCCAAGAAGCCGACGTTCGTGCTGTTCAACCTCTTCCAGGGCGTCAAGTCGTTCTCGTACGACGCCGCGACGCAGCGCCTCGACGTCGACTTGTCCAACGCCAACGTGAAGATCGCCAACGACTTCAGCCTGTACTGGTACTAGGATATGCACTCGCTGTCTCTGTAGCTTCTCGTAGTAGTAGGAGCTGGACGTACTCGTAAATATCCGTCATTTTCCTTCCGTCATCTTCTCATTTGGTTCCTGAGGAATGTCACTAAATGCTCCATAGTCACTCAGCGCGGGGAGCTCCCCGCAACCTCGCTAGAGTGACACGTGGCTTTTCAGAGGGAGGGACCATCAACGGTCCCCAACAACATCGGGTAGTCCCGGAATTTGCGTGAGATCGAAATGGCGGAGGTGATCGTGGTGGATTCGAGCAGCGACGACGACATCCTGGAGGTGTACACGGCGCCGCAGGCGCCCTCCATGGACTGGCATGCGGCCGCACTACGTGACGCGCTCGCCATGGCGTCTGCGTTCGAAAATGAGTCGCTGGCGAAGTCCAACGCCCGCGCCAAGACGAAGAAATCGCCGTCGAAAGCCGCCGTTGATCAGCCGAACAAGACGAGGAAGAAGAAGAAAAAGACGCCGACAAATCCGCCTGCCAAGCGGTCGTATAACGCCATGCAGAGGAAGGAGAGCTGGTCGTCGTCGTGCTCGTATTCGTCGCAGTCGTCATCAGCGAGTTCAAGTTCGAGTTCGTGTCTATCGCCAGTGAGGACGCCAAAACGTGTGCTGCAGGTGAAGCGTACGACCACGGAAACGTTCAGTTCACCGAGTATTGTGACACCAGAAAAGCCGCGTGAACGACCGCAGGTCGTGGTTTCTGTTGCTCCAACGCCGCCGAACCCTGCGACGCCTGCTACGCCAGTACCATCGAAGCCTGCCAGGCCAGTACCGCCCAAGGTTATGACGCCTATTGTGTCCATGCCCGTCGCTTCGGTTGTGACGAAGCCTGTGGTTCCAGTTCCGCCGAAGCCTGCAGCTCCTGTGGCTCCCGTGGCCTCCATTCTACAACCAGATATCGTCGTGCTGTCGAGTTCGGATGAAGATGCGAACGTGGCGTCGGCGTCGGAGTCGGAGTCCGAGAAGCTGCTGCGATCGCTGGGTATACCGAACGAGAGCACCAAGAAAGTGGCGAGGAAGACAGCTTCAGTTGTCCATCAACGCAAGCGCCTCAGGCGATACGACGAGCAGCCAGTGGGGGAGCAAGACCAGCAACAACAGCAGCAGGAGCCGCAGCAGCAGCAGCCGCCCGTGCGACCACCATCACCGCCAGTCAGCAGAGCAATTGCCACGCCGCCCAAGCAGCAGCCTGAACCACCTGTTCGAGTGGCTCAGAAGACCAAGACGGAGATGAAGATGAAGCGGAAGAAGCCACTCAATGGACTGACGACCAAAGCGTTCAAGCAGAAGCGCTTGGTTCTCGCACCGCTACCGCGGTCAAGCGAGGTTCGTCGTCGGGATT
>JAADXI010001166.1:0-10858 GCA_023337615.1 Pythium brachiatum | reverse complement strand
GGAGTAGCTCACAAAGCTCATGAACTGCGTGGGTGGTGATACAGAAGTTGGAGCTGCTGAAGGTGAGGACGACGACGGCGTCCACGAGCAGTTGCTGCTAGAGGCCGTGGACGCATCCAACGCGTAAAAGCAGCACGGATGGGTCAGCGACCGTGGCCACGCGGCTGCAAATGTCCACGATTGTGTTCCGGCGCGTGCAGGAAGAGACCCAAGATGTGGCAGCGCGACCAGTACGGGTTTTCCTGCCGTCAATCAACAAGAATGGATGGCCACAGCGCTGAGCTCGTCCTGAGCGTCAAAGTCTGTGGTCCATCAATCAAAACAGCAGCTCCAAAGGTCAACAACTGGATGATATTTGCTCTGTGGTTGTCTACGATCAACGCATCCTGCGTTGGATCTCAGTCTCAGTCGGATCCGTGGTCAAGCGTCTGGACAGCAGCAGTATAAGAGAATATCCCCAACAAGGATCCATTCGCCTTCACGAGTAAGATCGTGTTGCTTGAGCTTGTACTGTCCACCATCAACAACGCTGGACAGACGCTCGAGCTTCTGAAAGCAAATAGTGCCCAACACGCTCGTGGTGTCCAAGCTCAACTGCGTGAGACCATCGGGCTCCTCACCATCACGATCAACCTCCCCACTTCCACACTGGACGAACGCCAGCAAACACGCAACGGCGTTGACCAATACTTCGATACAAGGGCGCCGAAGCGGCCGTGTGTGGTGGTGGCCTCTGCTCACGGTGGTGTGTTCGCCTCTGGCGTTGTGTGCACTGGAACGACGCGTGTGGAGAACGAGTTGAGGACCTCTCCTGAGGTCGGCGGATACCGGCTCCTTAAAACAGTACGTTGAAGTGGCAGGTTTCCCGCGTGTCACTATCCCGAGGGGATCGGGAGGGATGATGAACCCATATCCAGGGAGATGTCCCAACGGAAACCAACAAACACCAACAAAAGCAACAAGATCATGCAGAGCGCGACGCCTGCAGCCACGGAGGAGATCGAACGGAAGCGCAGCGTGATGGAGCTGATGGCGCTGTATAACAAGCCAGCGGCTGCGGCGAAGGCGCACGACTCGCCCACGCGCAAGGCCACAGCTGAAGCCAACGGAAAGGCCGCTGTCACGACCGACAGCAGTGAGGAAGCGACTGAGCCGGAAGTTCCTGTGGTGGACCGCTTGGCGCGCACGTCCACGGATGAAGGCAGCGCTGCTGTTGCTGTTGGCGGCGAGGAGGAGACACCACCGGTGCAAATCGCTTCCGCCCGCAATCCGGAGGTGGCAGTGCTCGGACCACTTCCTTTGTGGGTGTACGAGTCCGTGCTCTCCATCTTGGCTCCGCGCCGCCCAGATGGGCCCACCACCTTCTACGGTCGACCCGCGACTGCACGTGACTTCCTCCCCGGCAACGTGGAAGCGACCAACCAGTCGACCAACGCGTCACACGTGGACGAGAACGAACAGTCCGGTCCACGCGAAGAGCTCGACCCGCGCTTCTCCCACATCAGTGCTGGAATTCGCACGCTGTTGTCCAGTCTCAGCGAAACCGAACTGGAAGCGTACATCGCGGACGTCGTACTCCTCACCCCACGCCTCGGCCTCGGCCTCCGCCCCCAGCCGACGGAGATCCGCCCACTCCCTCCAGGAGTCCGTCGTATCCAAGTGCCGGTCAAACGATTCATGATCTGCATGCGCAGCAGCGAAGAAGAAGAAGAAGCGTAGAAGCGAGAACAGGACAGTCATTGGCTACTGCGCACTCAGTCTCCTTCCTGGTCATGGGCTGGGAGGCTTCGTACTCGCGTTCAGAGTCAAGTTTTGCATGTGATTCGATTGCATAAGTTTAGAAAAAGCAGTGCGATCAACGCAGTTTGCACTCGGAAACACCTCTCGGAGCTGATGGTTGGAGTCTTTTTCAACTGATTCGCTCGGCTTCGTTGACGTTGTGTAGGGTCCTTCGAACTACTGCAATCATAACACAGGGTTAGAGAAGCAGGAACTTTTGTCTGAGTCGACAAAGGCGGCAACGCCCAGCATTGTGTCAGACAACTGAAGCAACATACCTGTTTCTTGTGGCGTAAGTTTTGATGGCCGCTGCGCTCGATGGAGAAAGGCAACCGAAACCGAAACTGAAACCGAAACGCGCGGTCATCGTTAGTCTCCAATCGATCTCACGATGTTCTCTCACGTCGGCGTCGAGGTTTTGACGGCTGTGCACTAGGAGAGATTGCGATTCAGCCGCACCTTCGTTTCGTGATACAGTATGAGGACGCCACTTCACGTCGATGAATCGCAGTCCTCCACGGCCTCCTCCGTACGGCCGTTCCCCGCAAAAACATGCGCCGCGGCTGCTCAAGTACACATCGCAGTTGCCACGTGCACTCGTTCTCCGCTGGACACAGCTTCCGCTGTCGTGTAGCAGTCGATGGGATCAAGATACCAACCTCACTACAGTCCCTGCTCACATCAAGAGGTCCATTAGTCAGACTCACACGCGTCCTGAAGGAGGCTGTGTTTCGCCAACACCAGCGTCTCCTGCACCGCCTTCTCGGCATCCCTGCTTCGTGTGGCTTTTCGTCGCTTAGCTTGGAGGAGGAGAACTCCGCCAGATTCCGAAGAAGAGGAATCTCAACAGGAGTGACCAGTTGAAGTTTAGCACTGATTATGCATATTAGCCTAGTCTAGCTGACTTCCGTTTGGTCTCAGTATAAGCTAGCCTCATCATCCCACTCGCACCTGAAGGGATCTGCGACCCGCTTTAGAAACGATAGCGGAGGTTCCTAACTGACCTCTGGCTCACTTGGTGAGCTGCTCACCGTGAGGATCATCATGATCCTTTGACGCGATCTAGCGAGAAAGTGAGACCAACAGGGACACGTATCTGGGGGAGACCAGTGTGGAGGCCATGGCGACGGAGACAAGTCGCTGCATTGAGAGCTCTGCGGGTGTGCGACGACCAATATCGACGGGGATACCACGGCAGCAAGTGCCGTTCGAACTATCAGAAGGAGCGGAAGAATTCGAATGACGCGGCCACTGCAGTGCCACAGACACTCCGAACGGCACTGGAGCAACTGACCGACGCAGCAAGAGCCCGACGAACAGCGCCAGTACGTCCACTGAGCACATCGGCGGCATCCACGGACGGCACAACTGGCCGGTCGTTGGGACCGCGCCTGCTCCTACGCCAAGCCACACGCGCGGCCAGCGTGCGACGCGGATTCTGGCGTTCGGAAGACCCATGGCTCGCATCACGAGAGTGTTTTGATGCGCAAGGTGCCCGTGCAGAAGAACGGCAAGCAGGTGCTGCTCAACGTCGTGCGCATCAGCAACCAGATCCATCTTGTGAGCAAGATCATCACCCTCCAGACCATGCATAGCCAAGAGCCTCGGTCCAGAACCAGTAGTTCATCGCGCTTGTGTTCC
Source organism: Pythium brachiatum (assembly GCA_023337615.1). NCBI lineage: Eukaryota > Oomycota > Peronosporomycetes > Pythiales > Pythiaceae > Pythium > Pythium brachiatum. The sequence goes on along the minus strand of JAADXI010001166.1, from coordinate 7,438 downwards.
GGCGTATGGTGACGTCTACCCAGCGCGTGTAGAAAGAGACCGTCGCCACGCTGCGTAAGATCCTGAAGCAGAAGCAGAAGACGCGACCGATACTGCGCTCGCTTTCGCTTTCGCTTCCTTCTCGTCGGTTCTCTGCCCCAGACGCTGCGTCCCGTGCTTTCACGAGTCGCACGATGTCCAGCAAGTGGCGCTCGCACAGAAATGAGTACCAGGGGGCGTCTGACCTGGTCACGTGACCAACAAAGCTCGCCATCGCCTGGCAAACAGGAGAGGAAATCAATTCCCGCAGAAGGCTCCGGAGACTCCGATGAAGATCCAACACACGTAGAAGCATCCAGCTGCCCATTCGTCCCAGCTGCCACTCGTTCATCCTCCACCGGCCGTCGTCACTCAGAAGTCGTTGGTTGAGAAGTTGTTGGGTTGCTGGTTGGGTTGCTGCGTACTTCGAAGAAGTCTCGCTGCTACGAAGCTGGAGAGCATCAAGCTTTCTGAAGTTCAGCGTCACCAGCTCGTGCGCGTGATCGAGAACGTCTTGCTTCTGATGATGAAGAACGCCAATATCGTGGCCAGAGAGCCCTTCTGTCTTTCAAGAGCTGGCTCACGAGTAAAACTCTCAAGGCCACGCGTTTCGGCAAGCTTCACGACATCGTGGAAGGTTTAAACCTCGAGAACCTGAAGCAACAACTTCCACAATGTCAGCATCAGTCTCTATTTGGAGTGGCGTGAGCCGCCACAACGTGTCCGTCCATCACGATCCCGTTTTCGTCCGTGGAGGAAATTTTGAGACTATTCATTCGCACGCACAAGGCCAAGAAGATTGGCTTCAGCAGAACGACAAGGAAGAACTCCATCTTCACAGCTTCACAGCTTCGTCAACTGCAGTCTGGATGCACTGAGCCCTTGAGTAACTTGCGATAAGTGATGCTTGCTCAAGTCGTTGCTGATAATGACGGAGGACAAGCGAGGTGTCGCTGCGGCTCATGACTCGTGTTTCTAGTCGGCGTCGTCCTCGGTGTTTGGCGTCTCGTTCAATTGCTCGTGGTCGGCCTTTCGTGTTTGGAGAGAAAGGCGGCAGCACATGACCATCACTCCGAGTGAGCTCTTCACGAATCCAAAGAACTGGATCCGATTCTCGTATTTCGTGTACGATTCTCGTATTTTGGGAAATCTTTGTCACAGAGCCTAGAAGCCACTAATATCAGTATGTATGCAGTATGTCATGAGCAACAGTACTGAAATTACTGCACCAAGTACGACTCTGCGACGTGTGAGAAACTCAGTCTGGAAGCTGCTGCATTCAAAATGAAAGAAAAAGACTCGAAAAGACCAGCCCCGTACAGGGCGTTTCCGTGCGCAAACTGCTTCGTTCACACGGCGGATGCAAATAGCTAAATATCTATGGTACTCGTATGCGAGTGCGTGGCCTCCTAGCTCATGACCAGGAGGCCCAGTGAGCAGCAGCCAATGACCACCGCCTACTCTGCGTTTCTCGCTTGATCTTCTTCAGCGCATTCCGATCATGTGTGGCGTTGGACTTCACCACGAGGGATGGCTGGGGGAAATGGTGGGATGCGCGCACCGCAGTCGCCAGGAGGAGCCGTGAGGAGTTTCCACAACTCCGCAGTGGAGAGGCTGGCGGGATTGCCCAGTCGACCGATGCCATCGCCGATGGGAGACGCAGTCGCACGACGACCGAAGCGCATCAGCGACCGGTGAATGTTTAAATACGCACACATACGCGTGGCAGCGTCGCCGTTGGGACACAGTCCGCAGCTGCAGAAGTGTGTGGGCGCGTGGGGAACTGGCTCGCGCGGGCCCAAGCCTTCGTAGTGGGTCATGCGGTCGAAGAGACCAGCGAGATCCGCATTGGCGTCCAGCAGCGTGGTCGGCGAGATCAGGAATGGGTTCGCCAGCACCTCATCCAGCTCTGGGCGGAATGGGAGGCGTCGGCCGTCCGCAAAGCCATAGATGTTTGCTTCACTGACATCGAAGCGGTGGAATCCAGTCGGCGCACCAAACACCACGATCTCCGGCTCGCGTGGCGGCAGCAGCAGCAACGGCGCGTTGTTGTTGCTGTTGTTGTGCGTGGAGCCGCAACTGGTGCTGGGCGAGCAGCCACAGCAGCAGTAGCTGCGGCAGCGGCGGCGGCACCGAGGATGGCTGCGACGCCCACGTTTCGCTCGTCAGCGATTCGTGGGACACCAGCAGCCGGCGGGTGGAGGACCATCACGGGAGCGCGAACATGCGGCTGTTGCGTGGAGGAGGAGGGCGCCGGAGCGACCACGTCCTGGACAAAGGTCGCGCACGCCGAGAGCGTGCTGACCACCAAGATCTTGGCCTCGCGGGCCGCAAGATACGCCTTCACAGCCACAGTGGCCATGGCCTTGAGCAACGTACACATCGCCTCACAAGGAGGGAGTGGCGGCGCGGAGAAGTCGGTCAGCATGGTGGTGCTGGTGGAGTTTGCGGTTGATGGGGAGTTGTTTTGGAGGCGTCTGAGCACTCTGTTGCGAATTGGTGAATGCGCCACAGGCAGTGAGAGGGGGTGACCCAGTTCCTTCTCACCGGTGCCGTCTGTGCGCCTGGGTCTCGTGGCGCTGCGTACACTCCCGCGCGCTTCTCTTGTCAGGAGGTCACCATCTTTCTCGGTGGGCTTTGGAGTTTGTGTGGCTCAGTTATAGAGATGTAGACTGATGATTGGCTGAATGAATAATTTAACGACCTTTGATTGGCTGATATGAGCAACATATTATGTAGCCATCTCTCCGTTTCGCCAGACTCCATCCATCCAGCCTCTCTCAGCGACCCCAAACGCCGCGACTCCGCAGTCTCGATCTTGAGGCCGCACGCGCACATGACGATAGATGGACATGCGACTGATCATCACGGACCACACGAGCGACAACGCGGCGATGGAACAGGCCTCAATAGCCAGCCAGCGACGACATCCCGCCCGTGCGAGCGTCGCGCCACGACACGTGCCGCCACGAGATCCTTCTACTTCCAAGAAGTTGATGGCTCGACGCGTATTCCAGCGGTGCAGTAGCTTCGGTATCAGTGTCTTTTTGACGTCGACACGCTACACTAGTTGATGACAGAGGACGGCGTTGCCGCCTCCGGTGCTACTGTATGGGTTGCCAGCCTCTCCAGGCGAGACGTCAAAGAGGCTCATGGATCTACCTGCTCCTCCGCTGGATGCAGCGCAACGTTCTTGGATATCGAGTTTTGAGAAAGCGGATGGCGCTATGAACGAAATCCCATCAAAAGACCACTACAGTACCCACCAAGAAGACAGTCAGCCTCACCACGACTGTGGAATACCCACCAAGCACGCCAATCCTCCAAGATGAAAGCTCAATAGCGCCGGAGATTCGCCTACTGGCGACGTTCAGCCTACAAAGTATCCTATCTAGGGTCCAAGTTGTGCCGCAGATCGACGTTACCGTCGATATTGATGCCAACGGCTAACGATCGCAATAGCGACGGATGAGGAGCTCAAAATCGGCTTTAGAGAGCCAATTCTCCCTTCAGAAATTGAGGACATGGCTGCCAGTGTGAGAAAGCATAGAGCTAACCATGACGCTGAAAGGATTCGGATTGAGGCCGATCCCAACCACAATGAACACGATCAAGTCGACAAAGAGCCCAGTCGGTAGCACCAAAACGCACAGAACGGCGATGAAAAGGCACTCGAAGTCATCAACTGGCTCAACACTCTCAGGTCAGAAGAGAATCTCGAAGCAAAAGGGAGAACGGCCAGTGCTTGGCAACGGCCTCTGTAGTTTCTCCACCGATTTGTAGAATAGATGCGAGTTCTCCAGTGGCCGGCAACGGCCTCTGTAGTTTTGTAGAATAGATGCGAGTTCTCGAGCAGCCAGCCAGCTAGTAGTACATTTGTTACAGAGTCACTAAACCCTTCGTGCTCAAGGGGTTAAGCCCCACTAGCAATTCGTCGATGTTGTTTGCACGGAGAGAGCAGGAGGCACAGCTATATATTTATTGGGTAAAGGCATTGTCTCGGAGCCTGGTAGCAATTGCCGTAGTCTGCGTGTGAAGTCTGAGTGGTATCTTAGCCCCATGTTCCTGTTGCTGCTGGTGGGAGTAGCTTGACTCAGAAATGAGCTGACGTTGAAGCCTCACTCGTGTCACACGTCACATTCCATACTCATACTACGTTGTATAACTGGGCAGCTACACAACGAAGGCACCTACGCACGCTCTGGTCTTGCTGGTGGCGCTGGGTGTGGGAGGCGCTCGTGTCGTACCCTAGTGGCGCATATAGTGTTACCTCATCGCCTAGCTCTACACTGACGCATCCAAGACCTAATGTGCACTGCTGCGACGGGCGAAGCTGCTGGAGAAGGAGGACAAGCTGGACGAAGCTCTCAAAAATGCGTTTTTTTGTCGTATCACTTGATCAACGTATTGGATCCAACCGATCAAGGCATTTTCCTGCATGCAGATTACGACACTGTGCTGAAGATCGATCCGACAATACGCACGGCTGTGACGGGCCACGTCGGCGGACGAGCGTGCCGAGAAGATGAAGGCAGATATGATAGACAAGCTCAAGGGCTTTGGCAACACGATCCTGGGCAACTTCAAGGTCATGCAGGATCCGCAGTCGGGCTTGTACAACATCAACTTCGTGCAGAACAACGAGCAAAACAACAGTGGAGGCCAGCAGTCTTGGTCACTTGGGTCGGCGTTGGCGTCAGAAAGTGTCTCGTAGTCCAGCGCCAGACGCTGGCGATTGCCATGGGCTGCGGTTTGCATCAAACAGCTTTGTCCACGCGAACGTGGCAGCTGCCGTGCCTATTGAGCGTCGAAATGGTTGGGCGTGGCTCACGTGCGGAGTGCGGTGCTGGCGTTGTCCCTTTGAGCTGGCGCATACAGTTGTTGATCTAGCCAAGGCGTGAGACAGACACCGTGCGCATCTCCAATGTGTTGTCTCGCAGCAGAATCAGTTGACTCACTTCAACTCAAAGCACGGGCTAGTGACCTACAAGCCAGAGATCATCGAGGTCGACTCGGCGAAGTGCAACCAGCAAGCAAAAGCAGTTGCGGATATTCTCGTGCGACAGAATCCTATCCTCAGCCAACAGCGACGAGTGCAGCACCCAGAAGGCGCGAATACACTACATGTACGCACCGACACTTTCGCTCTTAGCTCTTCAACAACGCCATCATACTGTATGACTCATACAATACCGTGTACAGTACCCTGGTCTCCGCAGCGCAAGTTGCACAGCTCACGCTCACGCTCTTCGTTCGACTTTCTGTCCATGGACTTGAAGTTGACAACTGGGCAACTTCAAGTTGCGCAGTATCCAGTATACACTGTATACTCAGAACTCATCAGCCAGCCAGCATCAGTCTCGGCTGCCGCTCGGACTCCCCTCACGAGTCACGACCTGCGTGTTTTTAGTTGCGGCCCCTCAGTCCTTGTGGCCCACAAGAAACGCACTCTGCGATTTGCCATCTTCGCCTCAGCCACCTCCACCCAGCGGGGGTGGCTGGGCACGTTCTCCACGCTGCTGCGCTGTCTGGCCCTCCGTGTGGTCCACCGCTCTTCTCACGTCCTCGCCGCGCTGTGCCTTTGCTGAGCTTCTGCTTTCAGAAACGCTACGCACTCGACACGAGTCCAGCGTCATCGAAGCGCTTCGGCTTCCCGGTGGTGGCCTTATGACGTACCTAATGGAACCAGAGAGCACGGTCGCTCTTCAAGGCGGTATGTGAGCAGCCACACGGCGGTCGGGTCTCGGCGTCGAAGCGGTTCCTGTGGGAACCCTGTCTCCCTTGCTGCTCTCGACGCTGCCTCTACCACCACCACTAACGGACGACCAGGCGGCCGAGGGCCCAGTTTGCTGTTGTGTGAAGAGAAGATATAAGACGAACATCAGCGAGTTCCGGATTGGGACGCAAGAGCGATGTCTCCGTGGCAATGGACGGGTCCGCGAGAAACTCGTCCATCCCCAAGCTGTGTGGAACGCACCCGCCCACCATAACGCGGGGAAGATTCGCCTCTCGCATCGTGTATCTGTGAAAAACGGTCGTAGTGGTGTTCGGTCCACCGACCATCTTCCACAGCTACACGGAGCGCGAAGCGAATCTACAACGCTTTATGGAGGCCACGCACTCGCTGAGGTTTTGCATGTGAGTCGTTAAACCAGAAAGAAATTATTGCGAAAAGCTGTTTTTCACACGACATCGTCCTGTTTCAGTCGTTCATTTCCTTTGGTCTTTGTCTGATCAGTTTGCAGGATTCACGCTATGAACGCTGCTGAGCTGGGCGAGTCCACGAGCCACCAGACGAGCGCCTCCCACAGCCAGCGGACGGTTCCGACGACTGCAGCAACGACGACGTAACTGGTACTACGTAGTACTGCAGCAGTTGATAGACAACAGCGCCACGCAACAGGTCCACATTCATAGTACGTAGTGAAGTACTCGCCCCACACTGCGTCTTCAGTCTCCAACGCCTCGAAGAGACGCAAGACTTTGGCCATGCCGGGTAGTATTGCGTTTCGAACTCGCCCACTATGCCCAATGCCAGCGTAGACTGCGCGGTCTTGTCGTCGCGAGTGCGCGAGTGGCTGGTCAAACTCACTATTCCTCCAATACAACCAGCTACTCCGACTGCAATCCAGGAATGTTTGGTGCTTCTGGCTGTGTGGTGAAAACCGTCTAAAAACGCGTTCGTCTTTTACTTTTACTGAACGAACCTATCCATAGGCAGGATACTACCGCGCATCACGATCCAACGCGTGCTTCATACGGTCAAATCGGAGCTTCTGAGCATCCGTTTTGGTCTCCAGGATCTCAATAACAAGGAGCCATTTGCTGCTGGAAATCTCGCTGTGGGATCTACTGCGTGGCGTTCTTCGACGAAGTAGATGCCCCGAACTTTATAGTCACCCGCACTTCACGAGCTGTTCGAGTTTGCTGTGGCTTGCGCCAGAAACAAAATGGTGATGCGACTCGGCCATCCAGAATCTCCGTTACAAACGTGCTCTCCGCTCTTCATGATCTCCTTAAACCCTGCCAACTGGAGTCGTAACATCACATCTTCCAGCGTCAGATCCAACATCGATCCCAAGAGCAGAGAAAGAGAGAGAGCTGCGAGCACTGCTCACTGTACATGGCAGGCGTCGGCGTACTCTTCACGTAGGCTCTGTCTCGATTGCCGAGTGCTTGGGCGTGCAGTTGATTCGTAAATGGCATCTGCTCTCATGGGCTTGGTTAGATACACGCGTCAGAAGCTGGAGATCAACCACAGCTAGCTCATCGTGCTGTAGCAGGGCCTGGACAAAATAGTAAAATACCACTAGTGGTCGTATTATATTGACGGAATAATTATTTATTGGGTTCTCCCACAAGCAGTACAATGCACAATTGTGTACAATACTACTGTATTTTCTGATCAAGTAGCGTTTCC
>JAADXI010001165.1:0-10874 GCA_023337615.1 Pythium brachiatum | reverse complement strand
GGCTGCGACGTACATCTCTACAGTAGCACAGCCAATCTTCCGGTTGGATCCTTTCCGTCGGTCTTTTCGATCCAGGACTTGCTCGTGAAGGAACAAATTGAGCTTGGGCCCAGTAACTTGGTACTTAGAGCTCTCGTGGAATCCCTGAGAATCACACCACTGCATAAACTCGCGCTGCTTCGACACGTAAGCTCGAACGGTGTTGTGCGGGCGAGCCTGCTGCCCTCGGTCAAGGGTATTGTGTGCGCATTCATCCAAGCGCACTTGAAGGCGAGGATCCTCCATGTTCCGGCGTGTTTTCGGCAATGTGTTGTCCATGGAAGGCCGCGTATTACCTCCTATGAAGCATATATTAGTTCATACAGGTCGTGGGGTTATTGCGCTGGGTCCCCAAATCGGGGGCGCGCCGTCCCCTCACTGAAGAGACTCTGACTGCACCAGCCCCCAACCCCACTCAGATAACCCATCATTTTCTGTTTTCGAGAAAATCGACCTCAAAGGTTGCCCTTCAATCGTGTGAGAAAACATGGGATTTTCACAGGGGCAAAATTTGGACATCTTTTTTTTAAAAAGATGTCCAAAAAACAGCAAACAAACAAAATATGAACGGATTGAAACAGTTATTTGCACACAACGTCCATCAGTTGGTATCCTGATAAAAACATTAATTATACATCGCTGCTGTTGCTTTCACATTGTGTTTTACCTGAAAGCACACAGAAAGACACGGCTTGAAGCGGAATAAACCACATCAATCGACAGAGCAACTGAAGACGAATCAAAAACACTATTTTCCTAAAAGTTGCTAACACGGGCAAAATCGGAGGGGCCTCAGCAAAATGCCCACAACTTCGCAACAAAGTTGAATTCTCAACAGCGGAGGGGCTCAAATTGTAGCTGAAACACTCAGCTATCGCTACGTGTGCCTAACTCCGATTTTTCCCGATGGTGTTTAAGACCGATTGTGTTTTCCGTTGTCTCATATATGTTTTCCATTTGCAGAGGGGGGTACTACGTAGTACCCCCCAGGCAGATCGTTTTTGACAGACAGATTTAGAAGAACTTCGTCCATTTTTCCGGTCTAAATCGGTCTAAGCGAGTATAAACGTGTCTAAAGACTAGATGTAGGATCTGGAACGCTTCTAAACCCTACGGGAATCGGTCCACTGATGGATTTAGAAGCGTTCCAGATTCTAAATCTTATGTTTAGACCTGTTTTGACCCGCTTAGAACACTCAGACCGGGAACAACGGACTGTCAAAAATGATCCAGCAGGGGAATCGGTCCAGTTGTCTCGCAGAGTAACGTCAGTGTGAGTGCTGGTCAATCGGAGACATCGGATCACGAGCCCAGAATCACGATTACCACCGCCATGCGGATGTCCGCCGCACAGCGCGTCGCTCTATTCCACGCCGCTGTGAGTGGCGACGTTGCTACCCTCGAAGCGCTGTTCCAACTTGCTGCTGTCCGCGCGTCCGTCGACGCTACGGAGCTGCTCATCGCACGGTCCTCACCCTCACCAATTCAACGCGAAGATGACGACGACGCGCCATGGTTCTCCCTGCTGACACCGTACGGGCAGCAAAGGTTCGTGCTGATAGCGGCAGTGCTTGCAGACCAATGGGAAGTCGTGCAGTGGTTCCTCTCGCCCGAGCGCGTCGCGTATATGCCACGGGCGCTGCTGTACATGTGGAAGCTCACAGTGAGCAAGACAATGGGCGAGATGAACGCCGCGATGTTGGAGCTGCTGGTGGAGGCCAGAGCGGAGCTTCTCTCGGAAAACGAGCAGACGGACTGGCTCAATTCCCTCGTCTATGATGTGGCGGTGACCGACGGCGACGGCGTCCAGATCCTTCTTGCCCACGGCGCGCAAGTCCACTCCACGCAAGCCATGACGAAATTGGCCTGTTCCGAAGACGCAGCGCTGGTGGACGTGCTGGCAAATGAAGGCGCGTTTCTCGTCGGTGCGCGGGTGTGGAACCCGTCCAGGTATCCTAGTGGGGTTGACGCGGTTCGACGGTTGCTTCAGCTCGGCGTGGACTGGGGAGCGGGGTCTCAGACACTCGAAACCGCTGTTCAAGAGACGTGTGGGGAGATGGTCGAGTGTGTGGTGAAGCAAAGCTACGTGGATATCGAGGCGCGTGATCACCAAGGCCGTACGCCGTTAATACAAGTGGCCATACCTGATATAGAGAGTTGGGCGCCCAATGCGTGGCGGACGAGCGTGGTCAAGGTATTGGTGGAAGCAGGTGCAAATATGTCAGCACGAGACTACCAAGGAAAGACGGCGCTTCATCACGCGGCTACAAGCGCGTTTCCGGGTGTGGTTGAGGTTCTGCTAAAGCACGGCGCTCAGTGAAACGTGAAGGGAGAAACGAGATGAATTAAGAATCGTCTCGAAGTTCGAGGCTCTCTGTATACGTCGCGAGTCTTCCGCTTCCGAAGGGCGATTAGCAAACGCCCTTGTCATCTACACTAGTGGATATGCTTCTAGGCGACCACAGATCTAGCCTGCAGACGCCCATTCCAAGGGCATTTCTCCCGACATCATACAGAATCCAAGCGATTTCCTCACTGACGCGACAGCCATGGATCTGGCTAATGCTCCCGACGGGACTTCCACGCTGGTGCTCACTTTCCAACTTCCATCGATAGCCATGCAGGGATCGCTCTCGATCTCCCTCACGCTTCTGGCGATAGCCTCCATGGTAGTGGCTAAGCTTGCCCTCACTCAAGCCAGTGCGTCAGCACTTGTCGCTGCAAGCGTGAACGCAACCCACCGCGATCTCCGTCAGTAAGAGCAGTCGTGCACGCCATCGGACAATGCCGTATACGGGTGGCAGTACAACACACCGGGCTCTGAACATGGAGAACGCGCCCAACGCATTCTCCATGCTCAATGCGTACGTGTTCGGAGGCCAGGAAAAAGTCCACTAGAAGCTTACAAACAACCCAGAGGACCCGGACTGCCTGAAGGACTGGACGTTCTACGTTGCGGACGGCTCCACAGTACTCGCGCACGTCCGCGGTGCGCTTGCCTTCGACCCCGAGCGACCCAAGAAAACTTGGTGTGCGATCAAAGTGGACAAGATTGGTGGTGTGCGGGGCAAACAATGGGTATATTGTCAATGCAGCGTGGAAGAGAAACCTGACCCACGCTTCAAGGCGACATCGGATGGCTGTAGTGTGCCGATGCAAGCGATCCAGAACTGGTATTACCACCGCCCACTCAAATCCAGCGGCCCTCTCAACTGCACGTTTATGAGCGAGAAAAGTGGCAAGAAGTGGACCATGCACAACGCGTATCGCTCCGGTGGCCAGGAAGGCATCCACTGGAAGTACATCGATGATGCCAACGACCCAAACTGTCTGCTTAACTGGACGTACTACAGCAAGCACGGAGTGTACAAGGTCGCGGAGATCGACGGAAGCCTCACGACACTTGATGAGAAGAACCAGAGGAAGTGGTGTGCACTGCCAGTGTACAGAGCGGATGGCAAACAGGGCTACCGATGGGACTACTGTATCTGTCCGTGAGCTAGCTGAACCGGAGTATTACGTTGCGTGATCTCAAACGAAACTAGCAAGTGGTCACTACCATTTGCTGGATGTATTCCATGGATGATGTCTGAATCACAGCTGATATCGTAATGGTGCATGGAGTATGAGCGTGGGGAGTCTCCGAATGTGAGGTCCTCACGAGCACTGAATGAGCTGGTGTGGGTATTCGCGCGTGTCCACAAACCAATGCCGGTTTAAGGCTTGATCATCCACACAACTGTAGCTGTGTGCGTGAGCTTTGCCTCAGGCTGACACTGTACTTATTGTAGTAGTAGGCATCTATTTGACTGTGAGTTCACGTCGCATCCTTAATGAAGTACTGCGGGTGGTTCTCCACGAAATCCGAGCCGTCCTCAATGGCGAGCAGCGCTTCGTAGACTGATACTTGTCCGTCTCGCTTCGCCAAGCGATCGGCACCGTGCTCTAGTAGTATTTCCAGTAGTTCCCAGCCATTCTCACTGGGCAGCAACCATAAAACATGGTCGATCGGCCTCGTACCGTCGTGTTTGGAGGCGTTTGGGTCGGCGCCGTGCTCCAGCAGCAACTCCGTTTCCCTCAGTCGCTCGTTTGTGACTGCAATATACAGCGCCGTTCTCCCCTGCGCGTCTCTGAGGTTCACATCGATACCGTGGTCCAATAACATATCGATAATGCACTCGTCTTCGTAGCTTGGGTGTCTGTGGTCTTCCAGCCTCAGCGCCAGCATCAACAGCGTGCGGCCGTCCTCGTCTTGCGTGTCCACGTCCGCAAAGCCGTGTTTAACAGGGATCATCAGCGCCATTTGGCTGCTCACCAACGATCGATCCACGAGCACGTGGGCTGCGTCGTGGCCTCGCCAGTCGGCTCCCATCTCCAGCAACTGAAGGGCGACTCGTGGATCGTTGACGTACGAGCCTCGGCTGATGGCCTGTTGTGAGCCCACCACGAACGCACCGTGGTCCACCAGCGTGTGGACGTGGTTCAGATCTCGATGCCGCCGTCTAAACGCGTAGGGATCACGGCTCGTATTCGTGAGACTCACCAGCGGCTCCACAAAGCGGCCACCATCTTCATAGTTTACTGATGCGCCGTGGGCGATCAGCAGCGGCAGCATCACGTCGCCTCGAGCCGCGGAGATCAGAAACTGATTCAGCAGATTGAGCTTCTGCTCAGCGGATAAACACTCTTCATACACAAGTGAAGTGAGCAGCAGCTCCACGACGTCCACGCCAAAGTCCCCTGCGAACATGGCGCAGTGGCCGATGGCCGGCAGGAGCAACGCCAGCGTCGCGCCCATGGAAGCGACTCGCTCTGAGCTCATGAAGAACCACTGGAGCACTTCTAGCTGCTGGTTCTCGATCGCGCTGTGGAAGAGAAACCCTCGCTCTGTAAAGCGCCGGCTGATCTCGTGCTCGTGGAACCACGGGATGGCGCGAGGACCGCGCGGACGGAGAGGCGAGAGATCGTAAGCGAGCACGAAGGCGTTGGTCTCTGCGACTTCATCTTGCACATGGTGCTGCGCAAAGTACGCAGCGATGGTCGCAAGGTCTCCAGCCGCAGCAGCCGCGAACAGCGCGCTGCGGGGGAGCTCTGGTGAAGCCATCATGGCGCGAATATATATGAGCGTGTGAGGTGAAGTGGGCAATGTGGCCCACATGAATCAGCGAGGTGTGAAGATCTTCCAGACGTGAAAAGCCAGATCGCCTCTGCGACATGTGCAAACGTGCTCTTTGTAAGGAATGGATTTCACCCCACAAACCGTCACCGCCGCTTGAGAACATCATTGCTTCAACCCCGATACCACCGCCCACGCCATGAGCTTGTCGATCGCACAGCGCCGTGCGCTCCTTGCAGCTACGCAAGCCGGTGACGTCGTGGCGTTGGCAGCATTGTTCCAGCAGCACGACATCCGCGCGGCCGTTGACGCGACCGAGCGCCTGCTCACCACCGGCGACAACCGTGCTTTCACCGACCGCGACAAGTGGTACTACCGGCCGATGTCATCCAGGTGCAGGCTCAGAAACCTCGGTACTGTAGCGGTTGACGCCAATCAGTTTGAGGTACTGGCGTGGCTCTTTGCGCCTGAGCAGGTCGCGGCCATGGGCAAGGTACTCGCGCGTATCTGGTCGACAGTGACGAAAGAGGCGATGACCAGGCAGAACTTGGAGATGCTGGAAGTGTTGCTGCATGCCAGCGCGTCTATCTTTGCTGACCATGAGCGGAGTCAAGAGCTCAACAGTCTCATCCGCCATGCGCGCAGATTGAGCACTGCCGCGATCGAGGTATTGGTCGCCCACGGTCTGCAGATTGCCACACGAGACGCACTCTATGCCTTCGCAGACTCCGAGGCAGTGGATATACCGAGCGCCTTCCTGGCAGAAGGGTTGTTTACCGTTGGTGCGGACGTGTTGCAGTCGAGCGTGTTCAACGGGAGGCCTGACGTGGCTCAACACCTCGTAAGACTCGGCGTCGACTCGGGAAGCGGCACCAAAGTACTCCACATTGCGGCCAATCGAGAGCAAGTCGGGGTCGCTCAGCGTCTGCTGCGTGGATCTTTTCTTGACGTCGACGCACGCGATGCTCAGGGCCACACACCACTCATGCATCTAGTGCAACCTAACGGGAGGGGAGACTGGGGCGGAACGAGAGGGGTGTTTGCTCGCGTTCTACTTGATGCGGGTGCCGACTTTACACTCAAGGACAACGACGGCAAGACAGCACTTCACCACGCTGTGGCGAGTGGTTTCACATCCGTGGTGGAGGCTCTTCTGGATCATGGCGCGAACCCGAACGACGTTACGAACACCGGCGAGACGGTCTGGGATTGTGTGGACGTGATATCGGGCCGCAACTACAGATCTACCATCAAGACTATCAACCTTTTACTTCGCCACGACAGCAACGGTCCCACGCGGGACGCGTTTGAGAGCAAATTCAGGAACTCGTGCTTGCGCAGACTCGTGGCAAAGCTTCCGCTCAGGGATCCCATAAGGCGAACGTTCGAGGTGGGAAATTGACAATACAATTTGTGTGGTGCATTATGGGAGTGTTGGAGCACCCGACAGTAGTGGCGGATGGTCCACAAAGTACTGCGGGTGCTCCGCCATGACTGTTCGGCCCGCCTCCGATGCCACTGCCTGCATCACGAACGAAACGCCGTCACAGTCGGTGGCATGAGGGTCGCTCCCGTTGCGGAGCAGACGTTCGATGGTCGTGACAAACACAGCGTTGTGTAATGGCGTCCTTCCCTTGTTGTTGCGCTGGTGGGGACTGGCACCGTGCTTGAGCAGCACATCCATCACCCCCGTAAAGCTACCAGAAGCCGCGTGATGAAGCGCACTATTCCCTTCGTGGTCTAGCGCTGAGATATCTGCTCCCGCATTGAGGAGTATCTCCGCCACGGTCGTTCGCCGTTCATGGCGAAAGAAGACGGCACGGTTCCCAACCATGCACGGCATGGCCACTTGCATGAGCGGCGTGCGGCCGCGGGGATCGCGAGCATCAATATCCACGAAGCTTTCCTTCACCAAGAATTCCACAAACTCCTCGGGGCCTTTTCGGACGGCGGCTTCGAGTTTCTGGGATCCCGTTCCCCAATCCACGCCGAGCTCTAACAGTCGACGCACCACGGGGAGGTGAAGTTTGTTCACAGACACATTCATGCGAGCGCCGACCACGACCGCGCCTTCTTCAACAACTAAATTCACGTACGCTATGGTGTTGGTCTCGGCCAAATCCTCCAATGTACGATCTGTGGGGACTTGAGCGCCGTGGGCGAGTAGGATCTGCATGGTATCACGTGGGAGTTTATCCACGCGTCTGATGAGTTCGCTCAGCCGTATACTCCGCTCTTCTTCTGGGAAGAGCAGTACACTGGCCTCCAGCAGCATCTCCAGTACCGCGAGCTGCGTCTTGTCCATGGCCTTGAACGCTGCGTACCCCCACAGGTGCGCCAGCGTGTTGCCCATGAAGGCGATCTGCTCTGGCGAGAAGAACCACTCCACCACCTCCCACTGGTCCTTACGCACGGCAATCTCCAGCGCCGCCCGGAACATGACACGGGGAGGATACTCGTCCGTGACCGGTCTGGAGAACCAGTCGGCTTCTTGCGAAGGAGTCTCAGCCGCGATGGCCCACGCACGGACGTCGGCGAGCTCCAAGAGCGTCTGGATCGCTGCAACGTCGCCGATATCAGCGGTCGCACACAGCGTGTGGCGCTGCGCCACAGTCATGCGCATCATGGAGCTGTCCGGTGACTATGGACCCGCCTGACTGAGCTTGTGTGAGTATCCAAGTGGGTTCGGTACCGGTATGAACCGGTACGCACTTAAATCTGCGACGTGTGAAGATCTTTTGAATCTGCGACGTGTGCCAACTTCATTGACAAACATGTTGAAGAATGGTGAGAGGGCGGTGCACTCGCAGCTACGCAATGTCTCGGTTCATGAATGCTACATGGGAGGCACGCCATACTGTGGATACGCGCTTGCGAACGCTCTCCCCGCTTCTGTGTGCAGGAGTCGATCCTGGAACCAGCCACTCCTGGAGCTACCGGTACTTGTGCCAAACGGATCCGCACCATGGCGTAGCAGCAGCAGCACGAAGCTTGCGTAGTCGGTTCGTCGACCACTAAAAGAAACGCAGTCCAGCACCGTCTCCCCTTGGTGGTTTACAGAGTTCGGATTCGCGCCGTGCTCGAGCAGCGTCTTGGCCACTGGCAAAATCTCCCTCGATATTGAATGATGCAGCGCAGTGCAGCCATCCCAATCGGCCAATCCAATATCCGCTCCAGCATTGAGTAAAACCTGAGCTACGGCGGCACGACGGCTGGGCGTTGCTGGCAAAATGAATGGACCCAGGCGCTCGCGCGTCGATACTTGGATCAGCGCTGTACGCGCTTGCGCGTCCCTTCCATCGACGTCAACGAAACCTTCACGTAACAACAACTCGGTGATCTCCACTTGGCAATCCCGCACTGCAGCGTATAGCACAATGGAGCCGTAACCACAGTCAACTCCCTTCTCCATGAGGTACGAGACTGCGTCGGCCTTGCAGGAAGTCGTCAGCGTGTCCAGCGCAAGAGAGCCGACCACAAACGCGCCTTCCGCCACCAACGTAGTAGAGACAGGAAGCGATCTGAACGCTCCCACACTGCCCAGCACTGCCGGTGAGATGGTGGCCCCGTGGGCGAGTAGCATCTGGATCATTTCGTCCGAGAAGCTGGACGCGCGGGTCAACAGCGTCGTGATCTTGGCCTCCAGCTCCGATTCTGAGAAGAGCGACGCGCCGACGGTCAGCAGCAGCTCCAGCATCTCGGCGTTTATCCAGTGGATCGTCGAAGGCGCCGTGATCTTGGCCCACAAGACGGCGAGTGTTGCGGGGATCCACGCGGTCATAACAGGCGAGAAGAGCCACGCGAGCACTTCTATCTGGTTGGCTTCACCAGCGACAGCGACGACTGTTTGATACTTGTATGTCGGTGCTGTCAGCGTGTACATGGGTGCTGACCGCCCTATGAAGTACCAGTGGTCGAACTCATCTGTTGTGGATGTAGGATAGCTCCTCGAAATGCTGAGCTCCGTCGCGTCCACCGCCGCGATGACGTCGTGCTGCTGGAAGATCGACTCGAGTGCCACAACGTCGCCAGCTTTCGCCGCCTCAAACAGCACCATGCGCTGCGGAATCGGCAGCATCGTCCACCGCTGGATCGTGCTTTGGGTATTACTTCTTTGCTCGCGGGAATTCGCGTATCGGAGCATCCCCACCGGCCAATTTTATGGGCCAACTTTTGTCCATTTCCAACTTTAGGGGTCATTTTAATGACATTTTAAAAAATGATCCCTAAAGTTGAAGAGGAAACGCTAATTCGGAGCAGACCGCCATGGGAATCAACTCAGGACACCATAAAACGGTGGGTACATTCGCTCTCCTGAGAGCGCAGCGAATGATGACCGACGCTTCCACCATGATGTTCCTGACAAAGGAGCAGCGCGTGGCGCTCTACACGGCGGTAGATGTTGGCGAAGTCACTGCGATCGACGCGCTCTTCCAGTGCGACAACGTTCGCGTGTCGGTGGACGCGACCGAGCGCTTGATCGCACGCAACCCATCGATATCCTTCCACATGACTCTATATTGGTTCTCTCCACTGTGGACATCGCGAGATTACGACTCCCGAAGCTCCGTGATCGCTCGCGCCGTGCTCAAAGATCAGTTTGAAGTGGTGCAGTGGTTCTACTCGCCTGAGCGGATCGCCTGGATGGGTCGCACGCTAGCGTATCTGTGGGGCCACGCAACAAGGACAGCAATCGAACACACACACATTGAAATTCTGGAGCTACTACTCAATGTCCGCGTGCTTCTCTTCGCGGAAGAACAACAAGCCAATCAACTGCAGGAGCTCGTGCGCCTTGTAGCCAGTGGCCAAAGCGGCACGCGGCTGTCGCTGTCGCTCTTGGCTTTACTGACTAAGTCGCGAGCCGCCATCCCCTCCTCAGGCGATGTACTACAGATCCTACTCGCCCACGGTGCCGATATCAACACCAGCGGAGCGCTCGAGAGGCTCGCAAAGGACGGAAACCAAGACCACGCAGACGTGTTTGTGACTGAAGGATTGGCTGTATTGGGCGTGCCAGTGAAGGAACTCGGCCGGTTTCCGAGTCCTATTGGCGTGGCCGAACGACTGCTGGAGAACGGGTTAGATGTCGGCGCCGGCTCGGAGACGCTCACTGCTGCGGTGCGAACCGGCTCGTTTGAGATCGTTTCTCTGTTGGTGAAGCAACGCACTGTGGATGTGGACGCGCGCGATGCGGAAGGCCGTACCCCGCTCATGCAAGTGACGGTGCTTGGGACGACCACTGGGGATTTCTCCAGTGTAATGGATCGACGCCAGGCAAGAGTGGCTGAAATCTTGGTGAAGGCGGGTGCGGACGTCACCGCACGAGACTACGAAGGTAAATCGTCCCTGGATCATGCAATGGCGAGTAAGTCCCCCGCCGTGGTGGAGCTTCTACTGAACCACGCCATTGGTCTTCGTGAGCAAAACCGGAGCGAGCAAGTGTTATGACCTACTACGTAGTAGGGGTTAACACGATCTACCGCGGTTCTATTCCACCTGCATCTTGCTGCGATCCGTAAAGTACTGCGGATACTTCACCACAATTGCTCGCCCTGCCTCGGACGCCATCAGTCGATCCACAAACGCAACCTGGTTAGCTCCCGCGCTGGTGGCATTCGGATCCGCACCATATCGAAGGAGCTGTTCGAGGTTCTCCATATTCGACCCATCGCGGCCGATAGGCACAAGGTGTACACAGTCCACCACGGTTTTACCG